>JAPFFP010056277.1:0-28487 GCA_026153255.1 Solanum medicagineum | reverse complement strand
CCATGTTGACAGAGACACAAGTGAGGGGTCGATGGGTACGCATATCAGAGGAGAGCATCCACCGCATGTTATTTGGTCCTGTGTACTATGGACCTAGATCCATAGCGAAGTTTTATTATAGGTTGTAGAAGTCCAGGAATCCATTGATCATGAATGATCTAGAGCATCGAGCCACACTTATGAGATGGGTGGCTAGTCATATTGCAGAGCAGGGTCCGGAACCTTCTTGAGTCGACATCCAGATGGAGCCTATTGTCAAGGCTTCTTTCAGATTCCCTGTGAAGTTTTGGTGGGCTTATCTTAGATCACGTATCCAACCAACCTTGGCTGATAATACTCTTACACTAGAGCATGTTGTTTTGGTTGCCAGTATCTTAGCTAGCTATGACATTGATTAGGCCTGCCTCATCACCGAGCAAATACATGAGGCCGCACTGAAGAGGGCCACCTCCATCCCTTTCCCTTATTTGATCTGCAGACTCTGTGTAAAGTCTAGGGTGAATATACTATATCAGCTGCACTGACAAGTTGAGGCCCAGTATACTTTGGAGCCCATCCTAGTCAAGGCTGATGAGCATCTGGTGGCTCTCCGGCTAGCACAGCCTCTACCTTCCCCATAGATATTTCCTCCAGCACCACTGCCTGAGGGTTTTGAAATAGACACCACCACCACTACTACTACAGAGGAGAGGCCCCGCAGCATGGTGCAGATGAGGAGAAGGGACCAACTATTGTTGTTCTGACACCAGAAGCTACTACATCACAGGCTCCTACAACGCCCGTGGTCTACATGTCCGCCGTTTCGATACAGGATATGGCGCAACAGTTATCATATGCTGAGGCCTAGTTGACTTAGATTTTTCATCAAATTAGGTCATGGATCCGACAGGCTATTGCAGACTCAGAGGGTCAGAGTTGGGCATTCACTATGGGTACCATTCAGAATCCATATTTCCATCGTGGATGCTTGTATCGATGCCTTTCAAGAATGGGTACAGAAGAGATTGGCCGAGGACTGACCTTCAGATTTGTCAGCCATGGACAAAGAGATCTAGCAACTCAAGGCTAACATGACATCATCACTAGTGACACTAGTAACACTACTAGAGACGACTTCTACGATGCCGATGTTAGATCTAGTTTCCTCTAAAAAGACTATAAAGACTTCCCTCAAGAAGAGACCTTGCAATGATGAGGAGCCAGAGGAGATAAATCTACATGCAAAGCTCTCAGAGGATAAGAAGTTCGAACTTGCCGCGAGAAGATCGACATGCGAGGAGGGGATGCGGATAGCTTGTGAGTATGATAAATTGAGGGGTATTGCCCCCTCTAGACAAAATACTATTGTTGAAGAGACTACCCCGCTGGTGGGGAATGGCTAGACCCAGCCAGAGATCAGCACTTAGGCACCAATGTATGTTTTTGACCCCATTATGTGTTTATTTCGCTTGATTTTACACATTGGGGACAATGCACATCTTTATCGATGGGGTATGGGTAGTTATAGGCCTCAGTGAAGTCTGAGTGGCTTATGGTCCGTAACTGCACCCTAATTTTTAATCTCGAGGTTTTCTTGACTGTTTTCTTTTTCTTTGAGGATATTTAACTTATGTTAGAACTGGCATGTTTAGGATGTTTATAGAATATTTGTAGTATGTGGTACCAATATTTATGACATATAACATGTTTTTAAGTTTTGTTTTGAAAAATCATACCCACCAAAAAATTTGATTAGTAGTTAGATAATAACCATGCATGTTTAGGTGTTTGATAATATTTGTTCTAATAAGTGTGGGTAAATTGAGATGAGAAGCATGATAGGTGAGTCTTTTGTTGATAACGTATGCAATGCCATGTGAGCGTGAGCTTATTTTGCCAGATTCATGTATTCTATGCTAATTCAGAACTTGCCCTGTGACTCTAAGTTAGATTGTAGATTGAATGGATTAGGAAAGAATCATAGGCCTTTGTTCTAAAATAGTCCGTTTTAGCCTAAACATAACCAACCAAATAATGAAATATTCCTTGTTCAAAATGTTTGAGCCTTGCATGTACCTATTCTTTCTAAACACCTAAGTAACCTAGCCTTATCTAGTGAAAAGTCCTGAAATTGGCCCAGGTCTTTCCTTGAGCATTGTGAATCATGAGTGAGGTAGAAAACATAAGTTGAGGGTGGCTACGAAAAGTGGCCCTGTTTCGGGGAATGTATATTGTTTACTTCACCATAGGTTAAAAGCCTAAGTTGAGGGTGGCTAATGAAAGGGTAAAAGAACAAAAGTAAGGGAGAGTTAGGAATGAAGAGAAAAAGAGAAAAATAAAACATGTCTTAGATTAAGCTAAAAGGCAAACAAAAGCATAAAGACAAGGCGAAATGCTGAAAAATGAGAAGAAAACACCCGACAAAGCTTGAATAAGGAAAAAGGGAGAATAAAGTGAAAATGACAGAGTTACTGAGGCAAAAGTGTAGAAAAATGTAGCTTCAAGGAGGGTTGTTAGTCACTATTTTCCTAAAATATCATACCAAAGCCCTCTAAGCCTATGTTACAAGCCTAGAAAGTCCAAAGTGATCCTAGTCCAATTAGTTGACTGTCTGAGTCATGTGTATAGGTACAAGCCTATGGTATTAGTAATAATGCATGAATATCTTTTGTGAGAGTGAGTGTTTTTGCACAGTCCCAAGGTCCAACAGGAAATCATCATTTAGTGTGTGATATGAGACTTCTTTCTGTGAGGGCACTTGCATTGCGTTGTTAACATTTGACTTATATAATCATTGTGGACTATTGACAACCCCTTGCCTGTCATAGTTGTTTTGCTAAATAGCTATCTGATCCTGTATTGAAAAGCTGGTGTGGGTTTCTGAGTTTGAGATGTATATGATGTATGTCATTGAGTTGAGATCTGTGTGTTACTACATTTTCTATATAGATTGAGTCACCGCTTAAGGACAAGCAATAATTTTAAGTTGAGGCTTTTGATGTACTGCCAAAATACAACACATTTGATGCATAAAACTTAGTATTTTGTTTGTTCTCAATGCGATATTTGTGGGTTTATGTGTTTTAGTATTTAGATTTGCAAGAATACAGGTTGGCCATGATTTGGGGAAAAATTGCAGAAGATTGCTGGGTCTTGATGATTTTCAAGGCCCTCTATGGATCGTAGAACATTCTACAAGTAGTAGAGGAAGTTTCATGACAGATTCCAGTGAGGGATGAATTCTGAAGATCTGTTCCACAAGATATGCATACAAGTCGTAGAGCATTCTATGAGTAGTATTGATAGGTTTCGTGAGGATTTCCAGTGAAGGACAATTTGATGAAGTTGAAGCTTACGAACATGAAGTACGAGTCACAAATCACTTCACGAGTCATATAGTGGTGTTTTAGAAGAGAAGTCCAAAACCCTAGGAGCTGATTACGAGACCACGACTATGAGCCGTAAAAGACACTACGAGTCATAAAGACCTTTCGTGGAGTTCGGCGACCAAGCTTTCTATTTTATTTAGGATATAATTGTAATTACTAGAAATAGTACTTTGAGGTTATTTTTCAAGGGAGGATGTCATTATTTAGTACTTTTAGGGTTTGTACTTGGAGAACTCAATACTTGAGAGACAAGATTGTGAGAAAACACTTATGGTTGATCTGTAAGCTTGTGATTCTCATTCTTCTTGGGCATGGTTGATCTTAATTCAATTGTGTAAGTGTTTAATTATGATTTCTCAATTTATAATTTATTCATCTACACATAACATGATTAGCTAAATCCACAACTAGGGTTGTCGGAACCATGAAATACTAACAAAGTAAGCTCGGATAATTTGCAATTCTTGGATTGGGTATATACATGTATTAATCAATTCCTTTTGTTTGCATGGTTTTTACTGGTGTCCAATATTAGAACTCGCCTAGTGTTACTGACTGGACCAAGGTAGTAATGAATAAGAAAGAGATTGATTAACCGGATTCGATTGATGTGTTCTCGTCTAATCAACCGAACCGGGCCAGTGGAGGTTGTACTAGGACTTATAGGTAATGGTTAGTGTTGCGCACTATGGAGATGGGCTAAGTTACATAGTGAAATTGATCTCTCACCTTTGAGCAAAGGGCTTGGTGAACTTAAATTATCATCCTACATGCTATACACTAGACAAGAATTGGGTTATCTAGTGATGCTAAGTTCGAGAATCATGGGGAACACAATACCCTAGTTGCTCTCTATTATTGACTATCTCTCATGATAGTTAGTTAAGTTTATTTTCTTATTGATTATTGCAAAAAAAAACCTTCGGTTAACAATTTGAATTACTTATTGGTGAATTTGTCTTGAGTTTACGTATTCCCTATGGGTTCAACCCTAACCTTGTTTAGGTTTTATATCCTACGAATGACCGCTTCATCCTCTAAAAAGGAG
Organism: Solanum medicagineum; assembly: GCA_026153255.1. Taxonomy (NCBI): domain Eukaryota; kingdom Viridiplantae; phylum Streptophyta; class Magnoliopsida; order Solanales; family Solanaceae; genus Solanum; species Solanum medicagineum. Next base: position 24,071 of record JAPFFP010056277.1, on the reverse strand, counting down.
GCGTAACTTGGATGACATCAATAGTTAGTAAATATATCAACATGTAGCCCATAAAGATAGCGATGCCATATTTTGAATGCAAACAATATGATCAATATCTCAAGATCATGGGTTGGGTAGTTCCTTTCATACAGCTTCAATTACCTTGATGCATAGGCAATGACCTTGCCTTGTTGCATCAATATACAACCTAGTCCCACACGTGAGGTATCACAATAGATGACAAATCCATTTAAACCTTTTGGTACGCAAAAATAGGGGCTTAAGAAAGGTGAGCTTTCAATGTTTAAAAACTCTTCACACACTCATCTAACAATTAAATATTCACCTTATTTTTGGTCAACCTAGTCAAAGGTGATGCAGTAGAGGAGAATCCTTCAATAAACCTCCTATAGTATCTAGCACATGAAACTCCTAATAGCCGAAGGAGACAATAGTCTAGGACAATTCTTCACCACCTCCACTTTATTTGGATCAACCATACTTTCATCGCTGAACACAATGTGACAAAGGAATGCTACTTCCCTCAACCAATATTCACACTTGCTAAAATTGGGAAATAATTACTTATCTCTCAAGATTTGCAACATAATTCTCAAATTACCCATGTGTTCCTCCTCGGTCTAGGAGTAAATTAATATATCATTAACGAAGACTAGCACAAACATGTCTAGATAGTGGTTGAAAATTCGATTTATCAAATCCATCAAGATAGTGGGAGTATTTTTCAACACAAATGACATAACCAAAAACTCATAATGTCCATATCTTCTCCAAAATGCCATCTTTGGAATATCATTCTCCTTGATCTTCAATTGGTGATACCCAGACCAAATATTAATTTTGCAGAAATCATTTGCATATTGTAATTGGTCAAATAGATCATCAATCCTTAGAAGTAGGTACTTGTTTTTTAATGGTCACCTTATTCAATTGTTGATAATCTATACACATCTCAATTAAGTCATCCTTTCTTCCCTACAAACAATACACAAGCACCCCATAGAGATACACTAGGCCCTATAAAGCCCTTGTAAAGAAAATCCCTCAATTGTTCCTTCATTTCTTTCAACTTCATCGGGGCTATTCGTTATGAAGGAATAGAAATGGGTTGAGTATCTGGTAGAAAATCAATGCAAAAGTCAATTTCCCTTTCGAGAGGAATACCAGGCAACTCATCGGGAAGACATTGGAGAATTTACTAATATAGGAACCGAATAAGGAGTGGGGACTTCAGACTCCACATCGCTAACCCTGACAACATGATATATGCAGCCCTTAGAAATTGTTTTTCTAGTCTTAATATAAGAGATGAACTTACCCTTGGACACTGAATTAGTTCCCTTTCATTCAAGAATGGGCTCATTGGGAACTTGGAATGACTCATGCAACTAATCCATACCAGGTATAACATCAAAATCGGTCAACTAAAGCTCGACAAGATCAGATGAAAAAGCTTTATGCAACACCTAGATGGGATAATTCCTATAGACTTTATTGGCAACATCGACACACTAAACAGAGTATAGACCGAATATGGCTCTATCATGATTTTAGGAGACACAATAAACTTTATTACAAGATAAGGAGTAATAAAAGATATGTTTGTGTCAGGTTCAAGTAAAGAATATGCATAAAAATCAAATACCCTTAACGTACTCGTAACCACATTGGGAGACTCCTCAACTTCTTGCCTAGCTTGGAGAGCATAGAATATATTACCACGGTGTCCACCTCCTTGAGCTTGTGGACCTTGTTGCACTTGCACTATTTGAGCCACTTGACCATGAGGATTCTCTTTCTTCCATTTAATAGCAATATTAGGACACTTGGAGATCTAGTGCCCCATATTCCCATATCCAAAACAAGCATTAGTACCTCTCAAACAATCATCTCCATGGTTCCTTACATAGTTAAGACACCTAGGAGGTATAACACCACCCTCAACAACATCACTTATACCTTAGTGGTAGGCACCCTAAACCCTTGATTAACACCCTTAGATGACTCTTACCCTTGTTGGAAACTTCCACTATCTGTCTTAGCATGTGAAAATCACCATCGAATCAAGCCCTCTTGGACATTCTCACCTTCATCGTTTGAAGCTTCTTACTCTTTATTTGTTCGAGATAAGTTATAATTCATCTCTTTAACAAAAATTGTTGTCTTACATTCCATCTTCACCAACTTTGACACACCCAAAATAAACTTGTTCATGCCAGCTCTAGGATCAGCTACAAGAGAAGGAACATACTCCCTCACACTCATAGCACCTTATTTCGAATTCATAAACCCTACCACTTTCACTTCTCATAACTCAAGAGGAAAGAAACGATCAAGAAAAGCTTCCTTAAAGACCTCCCAACCAATTGGCCTTCTTTATTACTCCTCTCAAATTTCTTTTTGGTGAACCAAACATGAGTAACTCCCTTTAAGTTGTATGCTGCCAATAATCTCTCCCTTTTGATGATACTCCCATAATCTCAACTACTTTGTAGACCTTGTTAAAAAACTCCTATGGGTCCTCACCCACCTTGGAATCATAGAAATCTTGGGGATTCATCCTAGTAAAGTATCTCACCTTAGAAGCCAGGGTAGGAGTCTTTTAAGAAGCAATAGCTTGAGCCAACATAGTGGAAGTGACCCTAAACTCCTCATTAGTCTCTTGGTTGGCTTGAGGATCTTGGGGAGTCAGAGGGGTTTGATCCTCATAAGCATTGACTTCCCTAGAATATAGGGCATGTCATAAAGCAGTGAAGCCCCACGGGCAACCCGTACGGGTAGTGTGTCCTTGTACGGGTCGTGGGAAATGTTTGGGGCTGGAAAATAGTGTGGTGAGACGAAATCTTGATCCATGACCAGTGGCATGGCTCATGTGACTCACCACTGGTCGTAAGGAGGGGCGTGGAGGTGTTTTAGGAGGCTTGTCCAGGAATGGGTGGCATTGGAAGCTAAGGCATGGGCCACGATTGCCTCGTACAGCTCATATGACGGGGTATGGGCCGTGTCACCTGGGAGTGTGGTGGATAGAAACATTTTCTTGTCTAAGTGAGGTGGGACGGACCAGTACACAGTCCATGTAACACTACATGGACCGTGAAAGTGGCCATCAAAGTGACAACGATGCCAACTTTTTCTCAAGTGTTCCAATTCCATTATTCTATCTAAGTCTTCGGCCTCCCATCTAGCGCTTTCGACTTGTTGGTTCCTCCAAGGGACCTTAACGGATGTCACCTCCTTGTTCCTCAATCTCTTCACTTGCCTATCTAAAATCCGAACCGGGACCTCCTCATAAGTCAAGTCCTCAACAACACCCACCACTTCAAGAAGCACAATGGCATTAGGGTCACCAACACATTTCCTCAACGTAGAGATATGGAACACCGGATGAACTAAGCTCATTTCTCTAGGCAACTTTAGCTCATAAGCTACCTTGCCAATCCTTTTCAATACCTTATAAGGACAAATGTACCTTGGAATCAATTTCCCCTTCTTACCGAAATAGACCACACCTTTCATTAGGGAAACCTTCAAATAAACCCAATCACCTACTTTGAATTCAAGGTCCTTTCTTCTCACATCGGCATAACCTTTCCCTAATCATCCTAACCTTCTCAAAGCATCCATAACTAGATCCAGTCCCAATAAGGCGACCTCTCAAAAATCAAACCAACCGACCAGTGAGAAACATCACCTCCCATAAACAACCTCAAAAGGAGCCATACCGATGCTAGAGTGACAACTATTGTTGTATGCGAATTCAATCAAAGGAAGATGGTCATCCCAACTACCTCTCAACTCCAATACACATGCCCTAAGCATATTTTCAAGGGTCTGAATGGTTCTTTCGGCTTGGCTATCCATTTGGGGATGAAAGGTCGTACTAAGGTGAACTTTTGTACCAAGACCCCTTTAAAAAGACCTCCAAAAGTGTGAAGTGAATTGTGCACCCCGATCCGATATGATGGATAAAAGAACCCTATGTAACCTCACTAACTCATGTATATACGACCTTGCATACTCTTCGTCCCCGTATGTGGTCTTAGCCGATAAAAAATAAACTGATTTTGTCATCTTATCAAACACCACCCATATGGAATCAAAACCTTTTCTAGTCTTGGACAATCCAACCACAAAATCTATATTAATACCCTCCCACTTCCAAGTAAGGATCTCTATATCTTGGGTTAGTCCACCCGACTTTTGATGTTTGTCTTTGGCTTGTTGGCAACTATGGCAACTGGAAACGAATTTGGCAATATCCCCCTTCATTCCTCCACACCAGTACACATCCCTCAAGTCTCTATGCATTTTGGTGGAACCGGGGTGGATAGAATAAGAGGAATTATGGGCTTCAGCAAGAATTCTCTCCCTCAAACCATCAACACAAGGCACACACAACCTACCTTGGTATCTAAGGGCCCCATATCCCCCTTGGGTTAAAACCTCTATCTTTCCCTCTTTCACCAATGCCTTCAACTCAAGCAAGGAGAAGTCTAGATCTTGTTTTACTAATACTTCATCAACCAATGAAGATTTGGAACCATCAACTACAACAACACCACTACCCACATCTTCCAACCTCACCCCCAACCTAGCCAATCTATACACCTCCCTAGCCATCTCCCTATCACCATCATCCACATAAGCTAGGCTACCCATAGACACCCGACCCAAAGCATCCGCCACAACATTTGCTTACCCGGGTGGTAATGCACACTCATGTCACAGTCCTTAAGAAGTTCTAGCCACCTTCTTTGCCACGAGTTGATATCCTTTTGAGTGAAGTCATATTGGAGACTCTTATGATTGGTGAAGACATCAACATGCACCCCATACAAATAATGACACCAAATATTTATTGCAAAAACCATGGTGGCCAATTCAAGATCATGGGTAGGGTATTTTTTTTCATGCACTTTGAGTTGCCTAGAAGCATACGCTATGTCCTTACCATTTTGCGTGAGCACACAACCCAAACCAACCCTAGATGCATCATAATACACGACAAAACCCTCAAACCCATCCGATAATGACAATAAAGGAGCGGACACAAGCCTATATTTCAATGTTTGGAAGCTTTTCTCACATTCATCAGTCCACAAAAACTTAACCTTCTTTTGAGTCAATTTTATCATAGGGGAAGCAATGGAGGAGAACCTATTCACAAACTTTCTATAGTAACTTGTAAGGCCCAAGAAGGTCCTAATATCCAATGGGGTCAATGGTCTAGGCTAATTCCTAATCACATCGGTTTTCTTAGGATCCACTTTTGTACCATCCATCGACACCACATGACCCATGAATGCAACCTTCGTTAACCAAAATTCGCACTTTTCATATTTAGCATGCAATTTCTTTTCTTGCAATATTTGCAACACGACCCTCAAATGCCTCACATGCCCCTCCGTATTATGTGAATAGACCAAAATATCATCAATGAAGACCACAAACCAAAAGAATCAAGGTAGGTTTGAAGACCCTACTCATTTTATCCATGAAGATGATTGGTGCATTGGTTAATCCAAAAGACATCACCATGAATTCATAATGCGCATATCTAGTTCATAAGGCCATCTTGGGAATATCACACTCCCTCACCTTCACTTGATGATACCCAGACCGAAGATCAATCTTAGAGAAAAAGCTAGCCCCTTGCAATTGGTCAAACACGTCATCGATCCTTGGAAGAGAATATCTATTCTTTATAATGACCCTATTGAGTTGCTGGTAGTCAATGCACATTCTAAGTGACCCATACTTCTTGTTTACAAACAACACCGGTGCATCCCAAGGTGATTGGCTAGGCCTAACAAATCCCTTCTCCAATAAATCCTTCAATTGCTCCTTTAACTCCTTCAACTCCATCGGGGCCATGCGATAAGGGGGAATGGAGATAGGTTGAGTATCTAGAAGGAGATCTATGCCAAAATCTATCTTCCTTTCGAGAGAAACACCAAGAAGGTCATTTGGGAAGACATTCAAGAAACTCATTTACAATTTGAACCGACTCTATGGAAGGGACTTTGGACTCCACATGTTTGACTCTAACAAGATGATACAAACAACCCTTTGAAATCAACCTATGTGCTTTATTGCATGAAATGAATCAACCCTTTACCACCACATCATGAGTTTCTCACTCAAGCACATGTTCATATAGGAAGTGAAACTTGACCATATGGGTTTTACAATCAATAGAAGCATAGTATGCATGCAACCAATCCATCCCAAGAATAACATCAAAATTAACCATATCTAATTCGAAAAGATCACAGGGTAAGATTTTATGCAAGACGCAAACTGGACAATTTCTATACACTTTCCTAGCAATAATTGATGCACCTATAGAAGTAGACACCTCGTAAGACTCATGCAACAACACCGACTCAACATGGAACTTTTTCGCAACCAAGGGGATAACAAAGGAAAGGATGGCACCCAGATCAATCAAAGCATATACATTAAGATCAAAGATTTTCAACATACCGATAAATACATTGGGAACCTCACCAATCCCTTGCCTCCCCTGTAGAGCATAAAATTGGTTGTGCCTTTGGGCAACACCTTGAGGGCCACCTCTACCCAATGGAACCACATTTGCACCCAGCCCTTACCATGCCCTTCGCCTTGGTGAAATCTAGCACCCTTTTGGAACTTACCCTAAAACTGGGCCCTCTTGACCTCATGACCCCTCCTCTTTCTCAACTTCTCTTCTTCCATTTACTCGGCATAGGTTATCAACCGAGACAAATCCATATCACTAATAAGCAAAGTGGACCGGCATTCTTCACTTACCAAGTCGGAAACCCCATAGCAAATTTATTCATCCTTGACCTAGGATCGGCCACCAACTGAGGAGCATACGTTGAAAGTTTCTTAAGTTTGAGGGAATACACCCTCACAATCATACCACCCTGTTTTAAGTTCATAAACTCAACTAACTTTGCTTCCCTAAGCTCAAGAGGGAAGAACCGATTAAGGAAGGCCAATTTGAATTCCTCCCAAAGAACCATGTAGCCATTACCCTTCTCACCTTTCCATTGATCAAACCAAATTTGAGCCACCCCTTTGAGTTTGTACACTACCAACTCCGCCTTTTATTTCGATCCAACACCCATGATATATAAGATTTTGTGGATTTCATCAATCAATTCTTGTGTATCTTCATCCATCTTTGACCCTTGAAAAACTAGAGGATTCATCCTCATGAAGACCCTTACCCTAGCTCCCGGAGTAGTAGCATGAAGGGTTTGGGCCCATTGTTGGACTTGGTTGGCCACCACTTGGGCAAGCATAGTAAGGGTATCCCGGAGATAAGCATTAGCAGGTTTCTCCTCGGGAGTTGGGCCCTTCTTCCTCTGGTATTCTGCATGAGATAGCATAGCAAAGAACAATCGTTAGGGGGAAAACACATATAACAACTCTGTAGCACAACTTAAGACATAAAGAAGGGAAACATTTCCTACAAGCCTCAGACCTCCTATCCATAGTCATGACGTGCTTCACAACCATGGATAGGACTCTAGTCGACGTGGTGTGTTGGACTTCAAGGATCTATCAACCTAGTGCTCTGATACCAAGTTTGTCACTACGATAGCCTAGGACCTGGACGTGACATGGTGAATGGGGAATCCAAAGGGCCCCAATCAAGCCTTTTCACTTGTTATAATACATCCTTGGTCGAGGAAGCATACAAAAGACATATATATTAATTAAGGACAATAAGGCTAAGGGAAAAGCTTGCCAAAACAACAACATTACCAAACAAGGAGTCACAACTCATATCATAAATACACACTTGTCCAACATACACCTCTTAGTACATAGATAGAGCGGGGGCCAAGAAAAACCTACCGGGCTCACCCTCATAGTCAATAGAACATAAGATAGTGTCTTAATACATAGATAATAGCAACATAGACTAAGGTCCCCGAAATGGAGGACTCGCAAACAAACTTGGAATAGCACCACCTAGCCACGTGGTGAAGGGCGATCAACTCGGGCACCGATTCCTACTTGGTGATATCATGTAGGAAGAGTATGCATTAGTACATTTGAATATACTAAGTATGTGGGATGCACTGCAACAAGGAATAGGCATCATAATGAAAATGCATACAACAGACAATAGGCATAATATAGTAATAAGGCATGTATGATCATTGTAAATGTAAAACATGCTTGAGTAAATCATGCTCATATAAATATCATATGTGAAGAAGAGACCAAACTAGCTTTCCAACTTTGGTTGGTTGATGATGGCGACACCCTAATTATCCTAGGTAGCGAGGTAAAAACCCCTTACATGGTTGATGTTGGTCACACCCCAATCATCCTAGGTGGTGAAGTTTAAACCCCTCATATGGTTTATGACTACAAACCCCCAACTCGGTTGATGATGGTCACACCCCAATCATCCTAGGTGGTGAAGTACTAACCCCTCACATGGTTGTTAAGTACAAACCCTCACCTCGATTGAGTATGGTCTAATGCAACACTTTATATAGAATTTATCATGTACATAAGCTCATTTCAGCATTATATCATCATTCATGTCATATCTCATGCTGTGGACCTTTAATTTCTCAAGAAACCATAACCGGACATCTCAAGAACCTTGGGGGTGTGTAATGGGGGTAAAAGAGCATGCAATTTAGAGATGAAGTCATGCAAGAAAATCTATTGTAAAATTATCAATAAACACATTGCAACACCCCCAAGACATCCATATGGAAACCTCTTATCAAACTCTCAATAGATCCAAGATATACAACTCACAACATAGCAAAATAGTCACAACTTTGCATAGCTTTAGCATAGTTCATAGATATGTTCATACTAGTAAATCCACTTGTACACTCCACTTTAAATCATGTAATACTGATTAAACGAGGGTTTAGACAACATGGGTAGAAGTACCCAATGGTTCAACACACATACCTTAGGTCTAGAGTTGCTTGAAATTGAGATTAGGAAGAATGGAGGCTTGGAAATGATCTTGGAATCCAATCTTGTTCTTGGGTTTCCTTGAAATAGAATTGGGTCTTAATGGAGGCTCTTGAGAGGATTTGGGAGTGTGATTTAGCTGAGCATAGTGAAATTTGGTCCATAAGATTAGAGTTTAGGTCTTCTAGGAATGTTAAGATAGCCTAAAAAGCCAAAAAGGGTCATTAGGATAATTAGCATTTACGAAAATGGCATTAGTGAACGGATGGAAAAATTGGCAAAATGTCATATTACTGTAGATTTTACTGGTCGTATGGCACTCCACAGGTCGTATGGAGTGCCCGTGAGGCAAGATTTAGATAGAAAAATGGAATTGGAACACTTTAGAAAAAGTTAGCGTCGACGTCACTATGACGGCCACTTTCGCGGACCGTGTACTGGTCTGTCCCACCTCAGACAAGAAAATGTTTTTGGCCACCACACGCCTAGGTTACATGGCCCGTACCACTTTACAGGAGTTATACAAGGTAATCGTGGCCCATGCCTTAATTTCCAATGCCACCCACGCCTGGCCAAGCCTCTTAAAACACCTCCACGCCCCTCCTCACGACCATTGGTGAGTCACATGACCTGTGCCACTGGTCGTGGATCAATACTTAGCCTCACCACACCATTTCCAACTCCAAACATTTCCCACAACCCTTACAAGGTCACACCACCCGTATGGCTGCCCGTGGGGCTTCACTACATGGGAGGGTCTCACGAAAATGATCATAACTCCTTCATCCGACATAGGAATGAGGTGAAACCAAGTGCATTGCGAAGCTAACTCGAAGGGATTTCATTTGACATGTTGTGGGCCACCCAGTTCAAAATTTTCTAAGAGTTATGCTTGTTTAAAGTTGACCCTTATATGAAACAGCACCCAAAACTCAACTTGGAGGTAAGTCTTGAAATCGTTTAGGTACTATGAGTCCCCCATAAATCTAGTACACCACCGACCTAACGAAATGAGGCTTGAGACATGGATACAAGAGCACAAAGTTACGGAGTGTCACAGGTGTGTAATGGGGGTAAAAGTCTGTGCAATTTAGAGATGAAATCATGTAAGAAAATTTATTGTAAAACATCAATCAACACCTTGCAACACCCCCAAGACATTCACATCAAAACCCCTCATTAAATCCAACTTTAGATCCAAGATTCGAAGCTCAAAACATGCTAAAACAACCATACTTTCGTGAGCTAAAATCATTGTGCAGTAAATATCTCAATATATAAGACCTACATGTAAAATCAACTTTAAATCATGCAATATTAATAAAAAGAGACTTAGGCACCATGGGTGAAAGGACCTGGTGATTCAACACCACATACCTTAGCTTTGGGGAAGTTCTTAGTGAAGGTTGACAATGGAGACTTGAAGCTTGAAGTGAATCCTTAAATCCGGATGAGGGATTTGAGTCTTCGAATTTGGAGTGAAAGTATGGCTAAGTGTTTTTGGGGAGTATTGGGAAATGTTTAGGATGATACAAAGGTGAAATTTGACTAAGTATAGATAAAAACATGTTTGGGAAACTTTGTTCCAACACTTAGAATATGTTTGCCCGCACAAGAAAAACTGCCAAGATAAAAACACATGTCCTCGTAGTGGAGAGGATGCTGAGAGGGATTTGTACTAAAGCATGCCCAAGGCGCATCGCGAAAGCGCCACGAAAAACTCACTAGAAATCATCCCTTAAAAATTTATAATTGTTATTCTTTAGGCTCTTAAATCGAGGTTAGACCCTTTTTCACCTAATTTTGACCCCCTGAGCACAAGTATGAAGTCAGATTTTTGAAATAATGAACGAATTTTTAGATATGTGGAAATTAAAATTCTAGGCATTTCGAGACACGTTTTTGGGCACTTTTTGGGATCGTTTCACCAAGGTAGGTTTTTAAGACCATATTCATGAAACCCATAAACATAGCTAGTGTATAAGTCAACCAATCAATTCATCCATGACTCAATATGCTCATTCCTAGAACAAAAGGGCACCTAGAGATATGATCTACCCTCGTCCTATCTTGGGGACAAAACCTAAACCGGCAATCAACCTTAGAGAAGTGACTATCCCATTGAAGTTGGTCAAATAGATCGTAAATCCTTGGGAGAGTGTACTTATTCTTTATGGTGACCCTAATAAGTTGTTGGCAATCAATATACTTTCTAAGGAACCAACCTTCTCCCATGCAAACAACACCGAGAAGCTCACTAGGAAGGACAATCAAGGAACTCATCTATGACCGGAACAACTCAATAGAAATAACTTAGATCTAACATCCCTAACTCTTACAAGTTGATAAATGCCACCCTTAGGGATCAATTGCACCTCAAGACAAGGAATGGGCTTACCTCTTCACTACTACTCAAGAACAGGTTATTAGTGAATTGGAATCTAACTCTATGGGTCCTACAATCAATGGGAAAACAATACGCATGTAACGAATCAATCTCAAGAATGACCTCAAAATCTACCACATCTAATTTCACAAAATCATAAGGCTATACTTAAATGCAACATGACCACGAAATATTTCTATAGACCTTTCTAGCAACAATAGCTCACCAATGGGGTAGAGACCAATGAGTTCACACAACAACTTGGGACACACATGAACCCATGAACAAACAAAAGGGATAATGAAAGAGATAGTGCCACCCAGACCCATAAATGCACACACATCAAAGACAAAGAAAACATCAACATACCAGTAACAACATTGAGCGCCACCTCCACTCCTTGAGCCTCTTGATCAACATAACCACCTTGTTCTTGAGGTTTCCCACAATTACACCTTTTCGAGCATGAAGATAATCAATAACCCTGTCACTCATTTCACCACATCCGAACCAAGAACTAGAGTTCCCCCAAAATGGGCCACCGTGGTTATTCCTACACGTAGGGCGCTTGGGCTTGGGCCCTTCACCATTACCATCTTCACCCTTGAGGCATTTACGAGGACAATCATTTACCTTATGACCCATCTCCCCTCAACCATAACAAGCATCCATACCCTTTAAGCATGGGCCATCATGGTATCTACATCCTGGGCACCTAGCAAAAGGCATTACACCACACCTACCTTTGGGACTTTGGAACTTTCCTTCAAAACGGGCCCTCTCGGCCTCCTTCCGCTTTCTCTACCTCATCTTACCACTTGAAGTCTTGGGGGTACTCCCTTATTGATTGAGGTGAGTTGTTAATTTTTTCACCGTTTTCACCAATAGCCATAGAGCACTGCGAACCTCCGCATCTGATATATCACTATCCTAAGTAGCTTGAGACATATGCTAAAACGTAATAGTTAAAATAAGAATTAAGCCTTAGGGGACTTAGTTCTATCGCATGACATACATCAAAAGAAAGGAAACATTTCCTAAAATGCCTTACAATCTCTCATTCATAGTCTTGCCGCACTTCACAACCATGACTAAGACTCTAATCGATGCGGTGTGTTATATTCTAAGGATCATTAACAACCTAGTACTCTGATACCAAGTTTATCATGATCCAAGCTTAGGTCCTAGATGTTACACAGCGAATGAGGAACCCGAAGGGACCCTAATCAAGTCTCCAAACATATCATTACATATCTTTTATCTCAGAAGCAATAAAAACAACAATAAGAGATAGTAAAAAAAGAATACAAGGGTAAGGAACATTTTTCATATCATAAAACATCAATAGAGTCAAAGGGAGTCAAAGCTCATAACATCATTACATACTTGTCCCACAACACCTCTAAACATAGAACTTAGTGGGGGACAAGACAAACAACCGGGCACACCCTCATAATAATGACAATAGGTAATCCAAATATACAAGATGCAGTCTTAACATAAGCATGAAAGAGCATAGATACTATCCCCAAACATGAGGACTCACCAAAAGCTAAATTGATCAATACATCTAGCCACGTGGAGGAGAATCAATAGGAGCTCCAGTTCCTACAATGTGATATCATGTAGGCATAGAGTATACATTAGTACTTTTGAATGTACCAAGTATGTAGGATGCAATGCAACAAGAGATAAGCAACATAATTGAAATGCATTAATAAGCAATGGATAATCATATAAAAATATGGCATGCATGAATGATACTTAAAGTAAGCATGCTTATATATGGAACATATTACATCTGAAGAAGGTGAGTATCATTAGATAACTAAGGCCTACTACCTCCTTGGTGAGGCAATTGAGGTATATACCCCCAACGTGGTAGCACGGGCGTACCACCACCCGAGCTAGGCGATTCAGGTGTATACCCCTCAACATGGTAGCATGGGCCTACCACCCCCCGAGCTAGTGATTGAGGTAGATACCCCTCAATATGGTAGCACGAGCCTACCACCCCCCGAGCTAGGCGATTGAGGTATATACCCTTCAATATGGTAGCATGGGCCTACCACCCCTCGAGCTAGGTGATTGAGGTATATACCCCTCAACATGGTAGCACAGGCCTACCACCCCCCGAGCTAGGCTATTAATCAACTTTCATCCAAATAGGTACATTTTCATGAAAGCAACATATATATACCTTCCTTTCAACATCATAGATTCATACGTAATATAGGTCATGCATTGGATCATTCATAGATCAAGAGTCCAAAATCGGATATTTTATCAAACATTTGGCGGGTACATATAAGGACATGTTCAAATCATGCAAAATGCAAGAGTATTGATCATTAAATAGTAAAATCAATGCATATTATAATCATGTAAATCAGCCGAGCAACATCATGATAAAACCCTATCATGGGTAACTTGTAAATAATATCAAAACTTCACAATAGTTAAATAGATTTCATAGCTTGAATAATGTATAGTCTCAATAGACAAAGATCACTTCATAGTATAAGCTCAAAATAGGTCTTTATGCATTATCCAACAATATTTGTCAAAACCCCAACATATTTCATGCTCATATTTCATAAAAATAGATACACATAAGAAATATAACTTGTAATCATGCAATTTTCATAAAAAGAAAAATTGGGCTTCATGGGTGAAAGGAACCCATGAATCAAATTCACATAACTTAGACCTTGAATTTCTTGAAATTTAGTTGAGGAATACTTGAAGCTTGGAATGGGGTCTTGAAGTCCATAACTTGTTCTTGAGTTTCCTTGAATCCTTATTGGGGTTTGGTAGAGGCTCTTGGGAGAACTTTGGAAAGTATTTCAATTGGGAGGAGTGAATTTGATCTTTAGAAATGGGGTTTAGGTCTTTAGGAAGGGTTAATATAGCATGAAAATACCCAAAATACCAATAGAAATAACTAAATTTACGAAATGCCATTAATGAAACAGAATTTGGCAAAAACCCGTATATATACCTCCATAGATGAGTTCTACCAAAACGGGCATAACTTCTTCATCGAACTCTAAATAAGGTGAAATCAAGTGCACTGGAAAGCTAATTCAAAGGGTTTTAATTTGGTATGTCCTAGACAACCCAGTTCTTTGTGTATTAAGAGATATGCCCCTCTAAAGTTGACCCTCCTACCAGTACTTATGCTTAACATAGCCAACGGAAATTCCTTTGAACTTGGCTTGATGTAAGGGACCCACGATAGTCTTTAACGACATGAATAAGCTTGACTTAGATTTAAAAGAGAGTGTGAAGCTTGAATGAATATCTTGAGATCCGAAATGAGTTTAGGACACTTGAATTTGGATGAAATATTTGGCTAAGTGTTACAGAGGGTTTTAACGAATGTCTTGAATGTTATGGGATTTAAAATGACTAAGTATAGGTGTTGTTATGCATAGGAAGTATTAGGCCAAGGACCCAAAGGCGTTGGACGGAACAAGAAAACTGGCAACAAAAATACATAAATGCGCACCCCTAGTGCGTTGCGCTTGGGCCACAAAGTCCTCTCTGGAAGTCACCACTTTAGAATTTTGAATTTCAATATGCTTGCTCTAAAATCGGGGTTAGACCCTTTCCGCAATCAATTACCTATTCCCCACTCAATTATGCCCCCTGATCAAGAATATGAAGCCTAATTTTTTATCTCACGCATGAATTTTGAGATATATGAAAATTACGATTCCGGACACTTTGGAGGCAAATTTTCGGGCACTTTTTGGGGTCATTTCAACCATGTAAGAACTGGAGCTCCACTTGATCATCTCCCTCCACATGACCAGTACTATCTTCTCAAATCAAGTTTGGTGATTCCTCAACTCCAAGGATGATATCTTTTGATCTTATGTTATGCGACGACTCTCTCAACCTTATTGCATGCTTGTGACTATAACGGTGAGCTCGAAAAGTTTTCTTGGCCCCCAACTAACTTCTAAGTTTATAGGTGTTATATGCGACGACTTTCTCTACCTTATTGTATGCAACGACTCTCTCTACCTTAGGTAATAATGCTATGAACTTTGACTCTCTTGACTCTTGTATGTTTTCATGCTATAAAAGACCCCCTTAGTCCCTTTCCCCATATTTTTATTCTCTTATTGTTTTTTATTTTCTTCCGCGAACAAGGATGTGTAATGATATGTCAAGAGGCTTGTTTAGGGTCCCTTCAGGTTCCCCATTCACTTTTATGTCTAGGCCTAGGCTTGGGTCGTGATAAGAGGCCTCTTCCCGAGAGTACGTGGGCGATCTTCAATAGATCAATGCGGACGAGCTACTAATGATGGAATAAAGTCAGCCCTGAACTTGTCCAACTTCTGCTATACAACAACCAAATCTGTAGGATGAGCTCTCTCATGCCTCTTCTAAACCCTAGCCTCTAAAGCGTCGACCCTGGCATTAACTACAGCAACTCTTGCATCCAACTCAGATAAGGTGAATGTCTTGGCCCTCTTCTCCGAGTCTTGGACCGTTTGACGAACCCAAGGCTTGATCTGGTCTATCAACTTGCGCAGCTAGTCCTTTGTTCTAGTCAAATTGCATACCAAAGCCTGAAATTCAAAAACAGGCATAAAAGGTAAGTCTACAGAAGTAAACCTGAGAAGTAGATGGCTCTGGTGCAGGTGTATCTGTTAAGGGCATCACCTCGATATCAATTGTTGGGGGCTGCTTTGGTGCAGCTGGAGTGGAGGTGGTAGGAACTGGAGTTGACTCCTTGATAGCTGGATAGAGAGGAAATGTCTCAGGCATTGGAGGAGGAACTGCTTTCTGTAAGGACATCGAATTTTCATCATCCTTAATTAGGCTGGTATCCATAGTGTGAAGGGCCTCAACATATGGGTCTATGTGCAGAGAGACACGCACTTCGACCTCATTGCATAGTCTGTGTATCATGATAAGGAATGGCAATGAGGTATTCATCTTGAGCGCGGATTCATGAATCTGCTCAGCCATGACACGCGGCCAGTCGATCTCATAGCCAACTAAGATACTATCTAGTAACATGGCCCGCTCCAAACTAATGACATTATCCGTGAATATAGCCGAATGCTTGACCGGATAATGGCCCACCAGAATTTAGCTAAAAAGGATAGGTGAGACTTCACTATAGGCTCAGCATGGTGTAGTGACCCATGTAGGCTCGGCATCACCCTATACTATCTTGCTCGCCACCAATCTTAGGAGCTCAGTCTTTAAATCAATATTCTTCCTGATCACAACACACCTTATCTTATCTACCTTGTTGTCGTACTCCACTGTGTGTTGTGGCACCCTATAGTTAGGCCCAAACTGATCTTGGTGGAAAGTTTCCTTAGAGATATCTACCCTCTGACCTCGAACCAAGACTCTACGCAACCTAGGCTGATCCATCGCCTTCTTCCCCTTTGGAAGATCTCTGAGGATGGTAGCGGCTTCTGTGGCATAGAAATCACTGACCATAAGTGGGGCATTCTTGTCCAGCCGCTCTAATAACCACCAGAGCCCATTTTGATCAATCTCGACCTCAAGAAAAAGAAGTCAACCCAACCATGAGTCATTTAATCGAGACTCCTCATGAAACTACCTGATAGGTTTTCCCTATCCCTTTGTCTCTAATCCCTTATTGTAGATTTCCTACATACCCTAGATTCCCTATTGGTGATGACGAGGATCAACAGTTGGGATAGATGGGGCAACCGAGTAAGAGCCTCCTGCTGGGTCTGTGGTTCTTCATGAGAATCTAACTCCGTATGAGTGGGAGTTATCTATGGTTAACCTCTCCTGGACTCATCTCCATCTCCCACCTCTTCAGACTGGGAGGTTCTCTCAACTACCATGAGAATCAGTGCAGCCCTAGCCCTCGTCAGGGGCACCTGTGCATCAGGGTTAATTCGGACCCCGTGGACCCCTCCGATCCCTTAGTCTGCTCAATTTCTGAAGCCTCATCGATGAGCTTCCTCTGAAAAGAACAGGCATTATACCTGAAATTCATACCACAAACCACCAATGAGCACCAAAGTGCCAACACAATCATAAAACAAACAGAAAGAACAAAAAATAAAAAGAAAAACAACAGCAAAAATCAACATTGCATCAACTGCAGGTTGCAGGTACGAGGCATAGGTACAACTTGTAGGGTGACCTATGAGTTATATTGTGGCCTCATAGTCCAAAGGTACCTTAGAAAAAATTAAACTTGAAACTGGTATGAGGCACAGGTACGACTCGTTGTGGAGACTACTAGTCACATGCTAGCTCATACTGATTTCTAGTAATATTTTTAAACAAAAGGCATGTTCACGGGGCATAGGTACAACTTGTAGGGTGACCTATGAGTTGTACTGTGGCCTCATAGTCCAAAGGTACCTTAGAAAAAATTAAACTTGAAACTAGTATGAGGCACAGGTATGACTCGTTGTGGAGACTACTAGTCACATGCTAGCTCATACTGATTTCTAGTAATATATTTAAACACAAGGCATGTTCACGAGACCCCCACTACAGTTCGTAGTGGACACTATGACCCTTAGGTTAATCTCGTATGGAAAGTGTTAAGGGACCATTGTTAATTGTTATTCCCTATGAGGGGCCAATACGACTCGTAGGTCCTTCTACGAGTCGTAGGTAGCCCTCGTAGTAGGGAATATCAGACACCTGTGGTGTATTCAACACAACCACATGAACCACAATCAACATCGATAAAATTTCAAACAACATTCAAAGCAATCTATATCAACTAATGACAAGTAAAACCCACACACCCAATACCCAAACATGTCAACCCAAATCAAAACTTATCCCACAGTTCAACGTAAAATCAACAGTCAAATGTCAATTTTCCAACACATTCGAGAATTTATCACATCATTATTCCCCAAAACATATAACATCATATTTCAACTTCATGCACAAAAGCTTAGGGCACATATTTATGATCAAAAAAAGTATTCATTTAACCTACACCCATTATCAACATCACCCAAGTCAATTTCACAACATCATGCTATCATACCAGACCATGAACCACAAATTGTTTCAATCAATGAACAATCATCATGAAGTATGACCTTAAGTGTAACAACAAGGCAGCAACAGTCCTTTAACTAGGGATGGGTAATACTTCGTCTGTTCAACACATTAATCCACATTCACTAAGATTCAAACCCACAAGCATTAAGTTCGAGCATTCATTTCAAGATCAAACTTATTCATCACATTCAAGACAAGGTATAATTTAGAGAGTGGAAACAAATTAAGAAGCATACCATGTATGATGATGAATACAACTGAGAAAACAAAAAATGCAGAAGCCCAAAGACCCCCAACGCTGAAAATTTGGCCGAAAGTAGTGGAGACTCATCGGAAAAGTGATCGGAGCGGTGGGGTATATTTTTGGGAACAATTACGGGGAAAGTAAGGGTTTAAAATTGGGGAAGTAAGGGTCAAACATGGTTTTGACCATTAATATACCCCAACCGGGCCGACTTTTAAAGTCACTGAGTCAGGTCTATGAGACCCCGACTACGAGTCGTAGAGCTTTCTATGAACCGTAGGTCCTGGTCTCGTAGCAAACCCTAACACTTAGAATAATTCAGTAATCATACCTTGGAACTACTAACCCCACTTACGACTCGTAGCATAGACTATGAATCATAAGGTTAGCTTGTTATGTATGTACCAACTTTAATCAAAAACTGTTAACCTTTTCAAGGCATGAATACGAGTCGTAGTGTAAGCAATGGCTCGTAAGCGTGGTCGTGGAGGTTGCTTCCCATGCCATTTTCTTCCAACCTTCATCCCTTCTTTAACGCCTGCAAACCAACATCTCAAAATACACCAATCTTCAAACAACACAACTAATCCAATGTCTTCAAAATCAAGCAAAAATCGATCCACTACCTAAAAAATCTATATAAACTCAAAAAAAACCAAGAATATGAGAAGTACTTGGGTTGCCTCCTAAGAAACGCCTTGTTTAACGTCGTGGCTCGACTTAATCAATCATGAGTACTTAGAATTACTCATGGTTTGATGCTCCCTTATCACCATTTCCTGCATTTCTCCTTCGATCACCTTGTATGAGTTCCAATTGATTGGAAACAAGGTCAAACTTGTCATCAAGTCATTGAATTGCCAATGCTTATTGGTCCACTTTATAGTTCACCTTGATGATGTCAAATTTGATTTCCACATCATTTCCTATTGTGTGTCCATTCTCTTGATTGGGTTTTCAAACATACCATCGATCTTGGAAGATTCACCCTCAGTACATTGTTGGTGCGGTAGCTTGAACCAAGGGTTTTCTATATTCATTGCTTCTTGGCTAGAATTTTCGCCGGACGTACTAGTTTTGGAAGATGGGTGCTCTTGAGGTGGTTAGTGCATCTGATAAATATTTGAAAACTTGTCCATATATTCAGTGACTTCAGCAAATTATTTCTTCAAAAGTGACCAACAATCCCCTCCAAATAGAGCATCCATTTGAGCATACTGTGTTGAGTTTAGTGCTCGATAGAAGCTCCAACAGTAAAGGGGTCGCTATCAAGTATAAATAAAACTAGAAGCCAGGGTCAAATCTACAGCGAATACGGGGTTTGACCAAATTCACTCACCAAAAATCATTTCAAGTACCGATCGACTATATTCTCTAGAATCGGGGGCTTTGCAAATTCAAATGAAATAAATACAAAAACTATACTAATAATTACAAAGAGACAATCAATTTTAGGAGCAACTTGGTAATTTTGTTCTCCATGATTCACTAACTCAAATACCCCATATAACATAACCATAATTGAGACACTGCATGCAGGACGGTAACTTAGGTTCTTCCAGCCCTCTTGTCAAAGTGAAGGTCGAATTTCACCATGGCACTTGGTTGGCAACCATGTTGTGCCAACTAACCATTATCCATTGTCCGAATAAACCTCTCCTTGGTCATGTTTGATTGATTAGACAAAAACACATCAATCGAATCTTGTCACCCATTTTCTTTTCTTATTAATCATTACCTTGGTCGGGATCATGACACTAGATGGGGTTTGGTATTAGCGACCACCAAAAAACAAGCATTTCGATGGGAAATGGACAATACATACAAATACACAATCAAAGAAATGCAAATAACCTGGTTTATCAGAAGATAGTTACTCATGGTTCCCACAACTCCAAGTTGTGGGGGTTTAGCTACTCACAGCTAGGGCAGAATCACAAATAATGAATAGAATAAACATGTTTGAGAAATTACCCAAAGAAAATGAAGAACAAAGACCACCTTGATGTTGAAATCATAAGATTGAATAATGGAGTTGAATTACAAGTGATTTCAAATATCCAAATTGGGTCTTCAAAGTAAAACCTAAAGTACCTACACTAAGCCCAAGAAAAAGCTCTCTATAATTTTCTTAGAATAATCTCTACAATCTTCCTTCTTTCAAGAACCCTAACTTAAACTATTTATACTATTTACAAAAAGGACCTTAAAACAAATAAGAAAAGATTGGTCAGCAGCAGTTAAGACTTGCAGCTTGGGCTACGACTCGTAGTGGGTCTCGTAGGTCCTCAAATTTAACAAAACCTACTACTTTTTCCAAAGATTAAGCTAACCTGCATTTTCTACAAAAACAAACACAAAACAAATAAAAATAATAAAAAGTCGCATTATGAACTTGCAAGATTCCTTGTTTTAGGCGTCAAATGTGTTGTATTTTGACAGCTTTTTGCATATCAAGTTCCGGGATGTTATCACAATGTTGGCCCATGCTATGACCATCCAAATGAACCAAGGGGCCTAAGCCCCTCTTGCTCTCACTATGGCCTCAAGGATGAGGGATTTCACAAGAATGAAGCCAATGGAGTTCCATGGATCCAAGCTGGATGAGGATCCCTTAGAGTTCATCGATGAGGTGTGTAAAGTGCTATCATGAGCATCAATTCGGAAGAGAAAGTAGAGTTGGCCACCTACCAACTCAAAGGGTGGCCAAAATTTGGTTCACCCAATGGAAATTTGAGAGGAGAGATGAATATGCCATTCCTTGGGAGGAGTTCAAAGTTGCGTTCCTCAGCCAGTTCTTCCCTATCAAGCTAAGAGAGGCTAAGATGATGGAGTTTATGAACCTTAAGCAAGGTTCCATGAGTGTGAGGTAGAATTCCCTTAAGTTCATCAAGCTTTCCTAGTATGCTCCATATTTAGTGGTCGACCCTAGCGCTAGAATGAATAAGTTTTTGTCGGGTGTCTGACTTGGTTAATAAGGAGTGTTGTAACACCATGCTAGTTTTTATATAGATTTGTCTCGGCTCAGACTTTTGCGGAGTTACAAGAGGGAGAAAAGCTTAGAAAAAGAAGAAGTGGTGAGTCCAAGAGGGCTCGTTTTGAAGGTGGTTTCCGAGGTCCCAAGGGTGGCCGGTTTCCTTAAGGCCACAAGTTTCAAGGCCAAGGGTCTTCCAATGCTCCTAATAAGAGATTTGCTAATGATAATCCAAGATTCCATGGTGATAATGATGGGATGACCCACCCTAAGTGACAAAAGTATGGGAGAAACCTTGGTGGTCCGTGTTTGAAAAATTCTAATGCTATTTTTGGTGGTGGTAAAGTGGGTCACAAGGTTATTGATTATCCTTATGCTCAAAACAAGGATAGAGATGGTTTTCCTCAATTCCAAGGTGCTAATGCAGGTCCAAGGGAAAACGGAGACCAACAAGGGGTTGCTCCAAGGCTAAATAGATTCTATGCTCTTTAAGGAAAGGAAGGGGTGGAAGAGGTGCCCGATTTTGTCACTGGTATATTATAGGGTTTTTATTTTGATGTGTATGCATTGATAGATCCAGATGCCACTCTTTCTTTCGTTACTTCTTTTGTTGCCAAAAAGTTTTATGTGGATCCTAAATTGTTGTGCGAACATTATGAAGTGTCAACCCCTATTGGTGAGTCCATTGTTGCTTAAAGAGTCTATAGAAATTGTCCCGAGTTCATATTTCATAATTTCTTGCCTTATGATTTTGTTAAATTAGATCTATTGGATTTTGATATCATTCTAGGGATGGATTGGCTACATACATATTATGCTTCCATTGATTGTAGAATCCATAAGGTTAAATTCCAATTCCCTAATGAGCCCACCCTTGAGCAGGAAAGTCGTGATTTAGTGGTCAAGGGTAGATTCATTTCTTGTCTAAAATCCCAAAGGTTGATTTCTAAGGGTTGCCTTTATCATCTTGTGATGGTTAGGGATGTTAAAGTCCTTCCTATTGAGTCGGTTCTGGTGGTCAATGAGTTTCTGATGTCTTTCCCGATGAGCTTCTCGGTGTTCCTCCCAAAAGGGAAATAGGGTTTGGTATAGACCTCCTTCTCGATACTCAACCAATTTCCATTCCCCCTTACTACATGGCCCCGGGGAAATTGAAGGAGTTGATGGATCAATTGAGGGATTTGTTGGAGAAAGGTTTCATAAGGCCTAGTAAGCACCTTGGGGTGCACCGGTGTTATTTGTGAAGAAGAAGGATGGTTCTCTCCAAATGTGCATTGAATATCGGAAACTTAATATGGTTACCATAAAGAACAAGTACCCTCTACCCAGGATTGATGACCTTTTTGATGAACTAAAAGGGGCTAGTAACTTTTCTAAGATCGATCTTCGGTCCAGATACCACCAAGTGAAGGTGAGGGAGTGTGATATTCCCAAGACTGCTTTTTGGACTAGGTATGGTGATGTTCACGCTCCAACAATAAAGCGGTTGCTATCAAGTATAAACCTAACCAAAGGTTAGAGTTGAATCCATGGGGAATGCGAGGTTGACCATATTGACTCACCAACAATTATTTCAAGCATCAATTGACTATATTCTCTAGAATGAGAGGGAGGGCTTGCAATTCCGAGTGAATGAAAGTAAAAAGACTACACAACTATTATGAAAAGACAATCAAATTGAGGGGTAACTTGGGAATTGTGTTCCCCATGATTCGATAACTAAATTACCCTGTATAACATAACTCTAATTGAGACATTGTTGTAGGACGGTAACTTAGGTTCTTCCAGCCCTCTTGTGAAAGTGAAGGTCGAATTTCACCATGGCGCTTGGTTGGCAACCATAGTGTGCCAACTAATCTTTACCCACTCTCCCAGTCAACCACCCCTTGGTCAAGTTTTGTTGATTAGATGAGAACACATCAATTGAATCTTGCCATCCATTTCCTTTTTCCTATTCATCACTACTTTGGTCGGGATCATAACACTAGGCGGGCTTTGGTGTTGGCGACTACCAAACAACATTCAAAATGAAAGGAAATAGACAATAGACGCAAATACCTAACCAAAGAAATGCACAAAATCTGGGTTATTTCAAGACAACTACTCATGGTTCCAACAACCTCAAGTTGTGGGTTCTTAGCTACTTATGGCTAGGGCAAAATCACAAACAATGCATATAATGAACATGGTTGAGAGATTACCCAAAAACTATGAAGAAGAAAACCACCTTGATGTTGAAATCATAAGCTTGAATTAGTGGAGTTTGAGTACAAGTGATTTCAGCTCCCCAAAATGGGTCTTCAAAGTAAAATCCTAAAATCTACACTAAACCCTAGAAAAATGCTCTCTAAGAATATTCAAAGTTGCCTTGTGTAAAATGGAATCTCCCAAAAATCATCCTTCAAAACCCTATCTTAAACTATTTATACTATTTACAAAAAGACCCTTAAAATAAAATAGAAAATCCAGCTGGCAGC
>JAPFFP010056262.1:0-28490 GCA_026153255.1 Solanum medicagineum | reverse complement strand
CTCAACAAACTGTACAATACAAACATATAAGCTCTAGACATACACAAAGCCCCGAAGCAACCTGGAGCTTGGTAACATCAGCTGGATGTCCTGTACTCCTACTAGGGAGATCTAATAGTACCTGTACCTGCAGCATGAAATGCAGGTCCCCCGTAAGGGATGTTAGTACAAGATAATGTACTGAATATTTAAGGCAGGAAACACTGTATATGAAGTAACTATTCAAGTGAGACTGTACTCTGGTGTACCATAAAAGACCACCTATAGTTATACTATGGGATCATGAACTTTATGTTTTTTATATTGCTTTACCTTTGCTGTATAATCTGTGCACAGCTGTAATACAAATGACCAACTGATCAGTAGTAAACTGTATCGGGATTGTCCCTGGCTAGGTTCTTCCTTAAACCCTCAGGCTACCACCCGTGATAAGATTTTCCCTGGCTAGGTGATTCTTCCATCCCTCGGGATATCAGGATCATCCCTGGCTAGGTTCTTTCTTAACCCCTTGGGCTACCACCCGTGATAGGATCGTCCTTGGCTAGGTGATGCTTGCACCCCTCGGGCTACCACCCATCAAAAACTATATACTTTACCTTTCAATTACCTTTGAGATGGTTCTTTTGGTGGTCACAATATTGGAACTGTAGGACTGTATATGTAACATGTGACATGTAGATAATTATACAAGACAATATGAAAATGAAAAGAGTACGTTACACAATTAATGAAATGCGTATGAAATGAAACAACTCATGAACTTTGTCTGGCAAATAGAACTCATGTAACTTGTCATCTACGTGTGTATGCTGATTTGAAAGTGACAATATATGGAAGCCTATGAACATATGAAAGAGTGTAGACATAGTTAATAGTTGTATCGAAGTTGGTAAGTGCCTTTATGTACCAAGGAAGGATCTATGTTTCATGCCAAACAAGACGAAGTCAAGTAGCCTTACATACCTCGTTGTATGACCTTGTTATTACCTCGAGACAACCTTCCCTTTCTCCAAATACTTATCTACAACATAGTAGGTGATAAAACTAGTATTAGCAGCCAGTAAATACACCTTAGAAGTCCAATCTCATAGAAAAACAACATACGGGCAACAAGCGGACAATTATAAACCCTAGCGCATTCCTTCAACCTTTCCGCCCCTAATCGTACTTTTCTAATACATATTTTCATGTAAAGATCATGTACAGACTATTTTAGTGCCAGAACAACCTTACAATATCCCACAAAGCACAACACATAACAATTTTACACAACCTAAAAATGGACAGCATAACGTTACCTTCCTTCGCTACATTTCGACGTCGACAATTCCAAACCTATTCCAACTCTAAGAAAACTATTCCAGCAACAACTACACATACAAACAGATTTGAACCAATCTAAGAACAGTAAAAAAATCAGTTATTAAGGATGTGAGGCAGTAACCTTTCTATCCAACAGCCCACAAGTTCATATTAAGCACACAATTGCGATATCATATAAGGACTCACTTTTGTGGACCATAAAAGTGGTTAATCAGCCTTGTTACATTACTATAAGGCCAGCCTTTGTTAAAGAAATAAGTATTACTTCGTAATAAAGACAACCAACAAGAGAAAAATCTCTTAATTAACAAGAAAAGTTCACAAGAGTCCTTAGCATACAAGTTGTCCAGAATTTCCAGCACAACATACTAGCATATACTTCTTGTTTTTCATAAGAAAACCATACTAAACACATGTGTAAACTAACTTACCACTTACTTCAAGGTGTAGGTATTATCCAAGAACCCTAGAAGTCCCTTTTAGCTGCTTTAGAAAGTTAAGAAAAGTTGAGAGGAAATAGAGAGAGCAATCTAATTTTTTGTGTTCAAGTTAAGAAATGAATTGTGGAGCTGCTTTTGAGCCCTTTATAAAGGGGTATTTGGCTGACTTACTCTTAACATTTTGATGACCTTACACCACACATTAATAAGCTACTTGTACAGCAGCTTAGCCCTTACACTTGGGCCTAAATGGGTCTCCAAGTTGATGGGCTTTGGCTGCCTATTTTCCAACTTTCTCTTCACTTTGTTTTGGGCCCAAATGGTTAAGTGTGTTGTGATGTCTTTGGGACCTTTTCATTATACTTATTTGGCTGAAAATGTAGCCTATTTATGATGCTAAAACATGGGCTAAAGTCACACCCTTAACATGGACTTTATTCATAATTGGACTTGGACAAATTTGATGTTGGGCCTCGTCTCCGTTTAGCTAGCAAATTTAAGCTAAGCAAGTAGGTGACTCACCTGCTATCTTCTTAAGTCCTACAAGCACCTCAATTTTCTGACTTTGTTGAAGGCCATGACCTCCTCAATTCGACACAAAATATGTATACATTCGACCCTCTTAAACGTTAGACGCAAATATAGCCTATTAACACGAGATTCAAGTACTTTTAAAAATTAGTGCTAATTTAACCAAACCCTATTATGTTTCATTTGTATAGTAATAGTATTGTAAGGTGTGGGGTGTTACAGATAGCTGGCAACTGGTACGCCGTGTAGATACGGCACATAGGGTAATCTACGGGTCGTAGTCGGTGTCTTGTATCAGGTTCTTAGCATCTTGGACTGAACTGGTACTACCTACAGGTTTGAATTATTGCTTGAGCTACAACTCGTATATTCCTCTTATAGTCTTCGCCTTCAGTTTTTGGTCCAACATTTTGGCTCTTTAATTCCTGCTACGAGTTGACCTATACGAGTCATGGTGCATGACTCGTAGGATGGCCTCATAGGGGTTACCTCCACTTAACAGATTTCTAATTTTTTGGTCTCTGATTGTTGCTTTGATATAACCTATGACTCATAGCTGGGGCTACGACTCATAGGTGAGCTCGTATGTCCTATGATTCAGCAAAATCTACAACTTTTCTTCAAAAATCACGCTAACCTAACTTTTCTTCAAAAACAATACAAAACACATAAAAACCATAAAAATTCTCATTAAGAACTCACAAAATCCCTTGTTTTAGGCATCAAATATGCTGTATTTTGACAGCACATCACCTGGTTCTAAGGATGGATATTATGCACCTCTACTCAGGCCAAAAGCCTAAGTTAAGGGTGGATTGTGTAAGGGTGAAAAACAAATATACAGAGGGGAGTTAGTGATCTAGATAAAAAGGGAAAATCATGTACTGGGTGCAAAAAAAAAATAAGTGATGCCTTAGTTGTGAGCTAAAAAAAAATGAATTGTAGAAGCAAGGCAAAAAGCTAAAAATGTAAAAGAAATCACCTAAAAAAGCTTGAAATAGGGGAAAGGGAGAATGAGATGAAAATAATAGAGTTGGTAGGGCAAAAATGTAGAAAAATATAGTGTTAAGGAGGGCCTTTAGTCACTATGTTCCCAAAGTACCATACCAAAGCTCCTGAGCCTACATTACAACACTAGAAAGTCCAAAAATGATTCCAGTCTAAGTGGTTGAAGGTATTAGTGATGAGTATAGGGGCAAGACTATGGTATTAGGCATGATCCATGAATATCTTTTGTGAGAGTGAGTGATTTTGCATAGTCCAAAGGTCATACATAAAATCATCAATGAGTGTCATATAAGGGACTTCTTTCTGTGAAGGAACTTGTATTGTATTGTTAGCGTTAGAGTTGTTCAGTGATTGTGGATTGTTGATAGTAACTCAATTATCTTAGTTGTGTTGTCACATGTACTAGATTGTATTAGTTTCATAGATGGCTATCTGATCCTGTTTTGAAATGGTGGTGTGGGTATATGAGTTTGAGATTTATGTGATGTATGCCATTGGGTTGAAGTCCATATGTTACTATATTATCTAGGTAGATTGAGTCCATCGCTTGAGGACAAGCAACAATTTTAAGTTGAGGGTGTTGATGTGCTGTCAAAATACAACACTTTTGATGCTTAAAACATGGAATTTTGTATGTTCTCAATGCAATGTTAGATGGTTTATGTGTTTTTGTGTTATGTTTGTAGGATTATAGGTTTGGCGTTGATTTTTGGGAAGAAGTGCAGAAATTGCTGAATTTTGCTACGATATGAGACCTTTTATGGGTTGTAGACCATTCTTCGAGTCGTCAAGTAGTTTCATGGACATTTCTTGTGAGGGGCTGATTTTCTAAAGTTGATTCTATGAACATGTATATGATTCGTGGAAAATTTTACGAGTCGTAGAAGATGATTCGTGCCCTGAGGATCAGAAATTGGGACTTTTTGAATATTTATCAGATGATACCCCCTTATGGGTCGTAAACTACTTTACAAGTCATAGAGGGGTGTCGTAGACTTGAAGTTCAAATTTCTAGCAGCTTTGTATGAGACCCCAATTATGGGCCGTGGAATGCAATACAACCTGTAAACCTCTTTCGTATGACGTGTCGACTAGTTATCCTATTTTATTTTGGACTTGTATTTTGCTTATTATAAATAGGTTTTTTAGGCTATTTTCACAAGTTTTCGC
The DNA here is from genome assembly GCA_026153255.1 of Solanum medicagineum. Taxonomy (NCBI): domain Eukaryota; kingdom Viridiplantae; phylum Streptophyta; class Magnoliopsida; order Solanales; family Solanaceae; genus Solanum; species Solanum medicagineum. The sequence continues at coordinate 24,018 of JAPFFP010056262.1, read as the reverse complement.
CTACTACTCAGAGAACTCAGTAATGAGAGAGAGAAAACAATGAGATTACTTTGGAGAGTCTTAGAGAACACTTGTATTTGAATTTCATCTATAAGCTTGTGATTCTTATTGAAGTTCGATTTGCTTATTCTGAATTCTAATGTGTAAGTGTTCAATTATGTTTTCTTAATCCATTATTTTTGTATCTACACAAAGCATGAGTAGCTAAATCTACAACTAGCGTTGTGGGAACCATGAAGAACTAAAAAGTAAAATCGGATAATTCATAATTCTTGGAAGATGTGTATATATGTACTAATTAATTCTCGTCATTTTGCATGTTTTGTTATGGTGGCCAACATTAGAACCCGACTAGTGTTATCGACTGGACCAAGGTAGTAATGATTAAGAAAAAAATATTAATTAACAAGATTCTATTGATGTGTACTCATTTAATCAACCAAATAGGGCCCAGGGGAGGTTGTAGTGGGACTAATAGGTAAGGGTTAGTAATGCACAATATGGAGATAGGTCAAGTCACATAGTGAAATTCACCTTTCACCTTGGTCAAATGGTCTAATGAACTTAACCTATCATCTTGCATGGTACACACTAGAAAATAATTAGGTTATTCGATGGTACGGAGTTAGGAAATCATGGGGAACACAATACCGTAGTTTCTCTCTGTATTGATTTCCCTCTTGTGTTGCTTAGTTTAGTTTTATTTTCCATTGATTATTGCAAACCCTTCCCCCCCCCCCTTTGGGGAAGTTGGTTAACCACTCAAATTGTGATCATTAGATTCTCTTGAGTCTACGTATTCCCTGTGGGTTCGAACCTAACATTGGTTATCATTTCTTGGCAGCAAATGCTTTATCCTCTAAAAAGAGGTGTAACTTGGTGACATCCGAGTCCTTCCATACTTATCCATTTTTCTCATTCTCTTGGTCCCTATCCACGAAGGGATTCTATGTTTCATATTTATGATTTATGGCCTGTGTTGTTCATTCGTAGATCACTTTTCTGAGACTCCAATTTTCTTCAAGTCAATGCCCTCAATCTGCAGACCTAACTATGGGAAATAAGTTGCCCTCATCCAATTACTTCAGGTCATTTTTTAAGCTAACTTTTCTGCACTGCTAGGCTCCTAAACTGCGGGTCGTTACAATTGTGAATAATAAGCCTAACACAAAATCATCTCTCTTATGCCATTTACATTGGGAACACATAGTTGCCCTTGCTAACAGAGAACAACATTTCCCTCTTGCTAAAAAACCTCTATTTTCTTATCTACCACCTACCTTTTTAACTCCACCAATGTTAGGCCTAAATCTTGGTTCGCCTTAACATCCTCCACCAAAGATGATCCAGAAACATTGTTCACATAAACACCTCCATTACTAGAACCACTCCCGTTTACCCCTAAATGGGCCAAACCATAGATATCCTGCACTAGCTCTTTCTTCCCATGTCCCACATGACCCACGATACCCATGGGACCCTACTAAGTGTATTGGCTACAACATTAGCCTTTTCGGATGGTACACCATATTAATGTCATAATCCTTCAGAAGCTATAACTATCTTTTTTAACTTAGGTTGAGGTCCTTTTGACTTAATGTGTATTCTAGACTCTTATAGTTGAAAATACATCCACATTCACCCCATAAGATAATGATGCAAAATTTTCAATGCAAATATAACCGTCAGAAGCTCAAGATCATAGGTTCGGTAGTTCCTCTCATGCACCTTCAGCTGACTTGTGTAATAGGAAAAAACCTTTCCATGTTGCATTAACAAACATCCCAATCCAACCCGTTAAGCATCACAATAGACGACAAACCTTTTTTACCTTCTGGAAAGGTCAAAAGTGGAGCAAGAATTAGTAAATTTTTCAAGGTTTGGAAACTCTTTTTACACTCATCCATCCATAAAACCTTTTCCTTCTTTTGAATCAACCTTGTCAAAGGCGACGAAATAGAGGAGAAACCTTGATGTGCTATCAAAGTACAGTACTTTTTATGCTTAAAACTTGGAATTTCGTGTGTTATCAATGCGATGTTAGTTGGTTTTATATATTTTTAAGTTTTATTTGCAAGATTCTAGGGCTGGCCTTGATTTTGGAAAGAAAGTGAAGAAGTTGCTAATTTTGGTGATTCACGAGACTGTTTACAGGCCATAATGCACTCTACCAACTGTGAAAGAGGTTTCGTGGACAATTCAAGTAAGGGACTGATTTTCTGAAGTTTATTCTATGAACATGAAGATAGGTCGTGGATTAGCCTGAGGGTCATAGTAGAGACACTTTATGAAGATTCATCACATGAAACCCCGCAACGGGCCATAGGACACTTTACAGGTCATAGAGGGGTATCATAGATTTCCCTGAGGATTAGAGAAGAGGGACTTTCTGAAGATTCATCACATGAAACCCCGCAATGGGCTATAGAACACTTTACATGTCATACAGGGGTATCATAGATTTCAAGTCCAATTTTTTAGCAACACTTTACGAGACCCCGACTATGGGTCATGGAATGCAATACGGCCCGCAAAGCTATTCGTAAGGTGTGCCGACCCAGCTATCTTATTTTGTTTAGGACTTTTATTTTAAATACTATAAATAGGTCTTTAGATTATTTTTCATAACTTTTATAGAGAGCTTGATAGTTAGAGAGGAAAAATAGTGAGATTAAGTAGAGATAACATTTGAGAGTTTTGAGAAACACATCCACTTTGTTTTAATCTTTAATCTTGTGATAATCTTTGAAGCCTAGATTTGGTTGGTCTTAATTCAATTGTGTAACTTCTCTATTATGTTATTCCAATTCATTAGTCTTGCATCTACACAAAGTATGAGTAGCTAAATCCACGACTAGGGTTGTGGGAATGATAGAACTAACAAGGTAAAACTAGATAATTCATAATTCTTAGAAAGTGTGCATGTATCTATTAATTAACTCTCTTTATTTTGCATGTTTTCTGATGGTGGCCAACATTAGAACCCGCCAAGTGTTACTGACTAGCCAAGGTAGTAATAAATAGGAAAAGAGATTAATTAACAAGATTCGATTGATGTGTTCTAGTCTAATCAACTGAACTGGGCCAAGGGGTTGCTGTACTAGGACTAATAGGTATGGGTTAGTAATGCACACTGCGAAGATAGGCCAAGTCACGTACCTCTCACCTAAACCAAAGTGTTTGGTGAACTTAACTTACCATCTTGCATGCTAGACACTAGAAAATCATTAGGTTATCCAGTGATACTAAGTCAGGGAATCATGGAAAACACAGAACCCTAGTTTCATTCTATATTGATATAACTCTTCTGTTGGTTAGGTTTACTTTTCTACTGATCATTTCAAAGATCCCCCCATTTGGGAAAGTGAGTTGGTTAATCACTCAAATTGCATTAACTGAATTCACCTAAGTCTATGTATTCCCTTGGGTTTGACCCTAACCTTGGTTAGGTTCTAGTTCTTGACAACGACTGCTTTATCCCAAAATGAGGTGTAACTTGGGCCACATGAACCCTTTGGTAAATCCCTTATAGTACCTGGATGGACTCAGAAAGCTCATAATGTCCAAAGGTGACAATAGTCTAGGACAATTTTCACCATTTCCATCTTCTTAGGATCAATCTTAATTCTCTAACCAGACACTATGTGCCCAAGAAATGCCACTGCTTCCAACTAGAACTCGTATTTGCTAAACTTTGTGAACAATTGGCTATCTCTTAAAGTTTGAAGAACGATCCTTAAATGATCCATATGTTCTTCCTAAATTTGAGAATACACTAATATATCATATATGAAAACCACCACAAAATCATCAATAAAAGGTTTGAACTCCGTATTCGTTCGATCCAATAACACCTCCAATACATTAGTCAAACCAAATGACATCACAAAAAACTCAAAATGACCATGCCTCATTGGAATGCCTTCTTGGGAATATTGCACTCCATCATCCTTAGCTAATGAAAGCCGGATTGGAGGCCAATCTTGTGACTTGCCCCTTACAATTGGTCAAACAAATCATCTATCCTCAAAAATGGGATACTTGTTCTTTATATTCATCTTATTCAATTGTCATTAGTCTATGCACATTTGAGGAGACCCATCTTTCTTCCTCACAAATAACATGGGAGGACCCCCTGGAGGCCCACTTGGCCTAGGAAGACCTTCTTCAATAAATATTTCAATTGCTCCTTTAACTCCTTTAATTTTGCTAGGTCATTCGATATGGAGGAATGGAAATAAGATGATTATTTGCGACAAAACCATGCCAAATTCTATTCCCTTCAGGAAGAACATTGAGTAAATTATAGGAAAAGACATTGGAGAACTCACAGACAGTGGAATCTGATTCAAGCGAACCTTGGAAGTGACATCTCTAACTCTCACTATTTTATAGATACACCTCTTAAACATAATCTTACGAGCTTTAAGGTAGGAAATGAACCAACCCTTACTCACTGAGTTACTACCCTCTCACTAAAGGATAAGCTCATTAGGGAATAGGAATTTAATTATACGGGAACACAACCAATGGAGGCATAAGAGGCATGTAACTAGTCAATCTCAAGAATGACATAGACATCAAGCATAACAAGTTCCACTAGATCACAAGTAATGAATTTATGTAACATAAACATGGAGTAATTTATATAGACTTTTTCGCAATGACTGACTCGCCCATGGGAGTACAAATTGAAAAGGTTTCAGATAAGATTTCGGGATGCACATCAAATCTATTTGCAAGGAAAGGTGTAACAAAAGACAAATTCGTACCCAGATCCAATAATTCGTACACATAAAATTAAAGACCTTCAACATGCCAATGATGACATTTGGAGTTTAGTCCACTTGTTTTCTAGAATGCAAGGCATAGAACCGATTGGTGCATTGAACACCTCCTTGAACTTGAAAATATTGAACTCCTTATCCTTGAGGTCTACCACCATCGCGACTGCTCGTATAATTTTTTGCTTGAAAATCGGCCTAACCGCACTTGAAGCAATTATTTGAACTGGACAACATTCTCCCTTGTGAAGCTTTCACAATTCTTGCAATTTGGAGTAACTTGGGCACCTCTAACTCTTTGTACCTTGGGGTTGGATCCCTTATCTACCACGATCCAAGCCTGGGGCCTAGACGTGACACAGCGAATGGGAACCCAAAAGGATCCCCACACAAGCCTCTTGAGCATGCATATGACATCCTTGGTTTTTGCGAAAATAATAAAAGATTAATAACCACATAGCACATAATTTCTAAGGGAAGAAGGGATGTGGACTCACACTATGGGGATTTTGTAGGGAAAAGGATAAACATGAATCACATAGCAAATAAGTCTAAGGGGCGGATAAGTACGACTTATGCTATAGGGGCATTTAGGGACTTGGGACTTCCACCTTGTCAACATAGCAAACATTCAGCACAAAAGGGAAGGAACTAAGGGAAAACTCCAACAATAGATAGACATTATAAGAGCCGAAATTATAACATACAACCCATGTATCCAGCAACACCTCTAACTACGAATGGAGCACGGGCCAAGACATCTCCCGAGCATACCCTCAAAGATAGTATCAAAAAATAGAGTAGTTCAAATAATATCATAAGTAAATGAAAGTTGTCCCCTAATGTGGGGGACTCACCAATAGCAAGCCTTCCCCAAACCGATTAACCACGTGCAGGAGGAGGATGGAAAAAACCTTTTATAACTACATCGTAAGAACATGCAGGCAAAAAGTATGCATTAGTACATGGAATATACTAACTATGCGGGAAAAATGCACAAGGAACAATAGTCATAATAAGCAAGATGCATAACTATAATCAATAGACATAAGCTCTATATGATATGTATAATCAAAGCTTAAGCCTAAACATGCATGAAGATAGGCAAACCTGCATAATATATCATACATATGTAGGAGGAGACCCTAATCGACATATAAGACCAAGTGAACTACTACTTGGAATCCCGATGTTCACTCCAAACCGAATGAAGGAGTGGTCTACTTGCCAAGGTAAACCAAGCATAACCCCACATAGTGGGTCATAAGCTAGATGGATCCACTAGTGAAAGCCCATTGAGGATAAGAATATCAAACTATAGTGGCAGAGATCAGGGCTTAATAAACTTTAGGCCTCAATCGGTGCTAAGTCTAGTCCGATGAAATTCTTTGAAATAATCATAAACTTAATCATAACATGCATAACTTATAGAATATGATAACATAACATAGCTCATTCAAATACATAACCCCTACATGTGGCATATACCTTATATTAGAGGGTAAAAACATAGCATAGGATATAACCTCTTCTAGTAGGCATTGCATTGCACATGAGGGTAGAGATTGTAATAGGCATAATCCCTACACATGGCATATACCTTATACTAGAGGGTAAGAGCATAGCATAGGATATAACCCCTTCTAGTAGTCATCACAATACGCATGAGGGTGGAGATTGTAATATGCATGACCCCTTCTAGTGAGCTTTAGATAGTACGTGAGGGTAAAATAGTTGTGATGCATAACCCCTTCATGTTGACATGATTAACCAACAAGAGGGTAAACATATAGAATAAGGACTCAATATTTTATCTACAAGTCATAGGAACTTTTCATGAGTTCAATGCATGTTTGAGAGCCCATAATTTATCATAACATGCCTGTCTTATAATTCATGCAATAATCATACATTCACATAGAAATATCATCATGTAAATTTAGTCAAACATGGTGTGTATAAACACATGTACATAAAAACATGCATTTTGAGAGTCTAAGACAAAGAGGACTAAAATCGATTCATTTTAAAGTTATTCAAGTCAATCCACCAATATTTTAGTAAAACACTTATCATTTAGAAATTATATTTCAAGACACATAATGGAAATTAATTAGTTTAAATCATTCTTAATCAACCCATTACAATAATATACATCATTGTTCAAAATATGGACATGAGAACATGAAACTTATGTTATCAAGTAAAACCTAGATAAGACTTCCTCAACACTCTTATAAATCAATAAATTCCACATGGTATTTTACTTCATGATAATACACAAAATAAGCTACCATAGAATTCATAATAATAATAATATCATATGCAAGAGTTCATAAAATACCCGTAAAAATCCATAGATTTCATTCAATGGGAAAAGAAGAAAGGTTGGACTTGTTGAAAGGAAGGTTCCCACAATCAAACACACATACCTTTGTGTGATTTTGGTGGAGGAAATCGAATTTACAGATAGAGAACCCAAAACCTTAGCTTGCACTCTTTCCTTCAACGCCTTGAAGAGTTAGAGAGTTTTTGAGACTTATGGTTTTTGGAATAAGGTGGATTAGGGTCATTTGGGGGAGTTTTAGACTAATATAAGGCGTGTGGGAAGTCAAAATGACGTGGGATTGGGCTTAGGGTTTGAGAAAAGGGCTAAAATACCCTTTCTAAAGTTGGTGACAGTTTCACGAAACGCTTTTTGTGGGCTGTAATTCATTCTATGGCCCGTGGAGTGGGTCATAGAAACTAACAGCTTGACAGTGCTTCACTAAAATAGGCATCACTTTTTGGTCTGAACTCTAAATTAGGTGAAACCAGATATGTTGGAAAGATAATCCAAAGAGATTCCATTTTGTATGTTGGCCTGCCTCTAATTCAGTGTGTGTTAAGTTATATGATACTTTAAAATTAACACATATACAAACTCATACTAGAACTTTGGTGATTGGAATCGTTTGCACTCGACTTGATAAGAGAGGGGCTTGGAATTGCATGAGGGGTCATGGAGGGGCTGTATGAAGATTTTAAGAGATTAGGAAAGATTAGAACTTCCCCTATAAAAACCACTGGGCACGACCACGAGACCCCGTTTACAAGTCGTGGTCCATCTTACGGGCAGTAGATTGAGGTTTCATTTGATAGGCTTTCAGAGACCCCTTCTTCGATTCTCATTTCACGACATGGTCTATGACTCATATAAGACTTTACAGGTCACCTGATAAGTCATATACTAAACTCCTGAAGGATCCCAAATTTCATCAAGTTTGCGTAAGTTCCACAAATCCTCTTACGGGACGTACTCTAACTTACGACTAGTAAACCCCTTTGTAAAAACTTACAGTTCCAAAATGTCCAATCCTAATTTCTTGCATCTCTCCTACTCCTTATAGGTGAGGTCTTACAATATCTCCCCCTTGGAAACATTCATCCCTGAATGTGCTAAGGCAAGCTCTAAGGAACAGATTCATGCACCATCTACAAAAATGCAACATATGCACCATTCAAAATCTTTAAACCATGTCACAAATAACATTTACAATGTAACATCAAAATCATATAACCTTGAATAAATAACATGAGAATTACATGCAAGGAGAAGAGGTTCTAAAATATGAAGGATCTTAGTACCCATGCTCGATTAGATAGAAGATATAGCATTATTACTTTTTCATATCCGCTTCAGTTTCCTTAGTAACGCCATTGACCTGTTGCTTCCTCCAAAGGACTTTGACAAATGCTACATCTCTATTCCTCAACCTCTTTATTTGTGAATTCAATATTTCCACAAAACTTCTTCATATGTCAAGTTTTCCTCTACAACGCCATGAACTTTCAAAGGCACTATGGAGTATGAGTCACCTACGTACTTCCTCAGCATAGACACATAGAATATGAGGGGCACCAACTCCATCTCGTTAGGAAACTCAAGCCCATAAGCTACCTTACCAACTCTTCTCAACATTTTGTAAGGACCCACAACCCCTTTGGCTCAATTTTTCATTCTTGCCAAAACGAACAACACCCTTCGTGGGTGAGACTTTCAGTCACACCCAACCAATATACCTCCTTCAAACCTCTATACATCTTTCCAGAATTGTGGTGAATATAATAGGATTAGTTATATTCCTTCTTCAAAATCAAATCTTTCAAGCCATCAACATTTGGTACACCCAATCTATCTTGGTGACTAAGGACAACATCTCCCCCTTGGAAGAAAACCTCTCTCCTACCATCCTTTATCAATGCTTTCAATTCTAACAAAGCAGGGTCAAGGTTCCACTTAGATTTGACCTCTTCAAGCAAAAAAAAGTTGGAAAAATCTAGAACCGTCGTCACTCCATCTTTCAGCCTCACCTTACCTAACTCCCAACCAAGCCAAACAATGAACTTCCTTTTTCTTGAGATTCACTTTATCTCTCTCACCTTACACCACATGCCAAATGATGGAAACTTTTTTTAATCATAACCCACATTTATCATACTTAGAAAACAACTTTCCTTCCTCAAGTTTTGCAACACTACCCTCAAAAGCCTCACAAGCTGCTCTTTACTTTGGAAATAAATCAAAATATCATCAACGAATACCACAACAACCATGCCAAAGTAGGGTTTAAAAACCCTATTCATGAGACCCCTAATATAACAGGTGCATTAATTAAGCCAAATGATATCACCATAAACTCAAAATGCCTATATCCTGTCTAGGAAGACTTCTTAGGAAAGTCACAATCCCTCCCCTCACTTGGTGGTATCTGGACAGAAGATCAATCTTAGAAAAATGACTAGCCCCTTGTAGTTGATCAAATGGGTCATCTATTCCTTGCAAGGGATACTTGTTCTTTATTATGACCTTATTGAGTTGTCGGTAATCGATGCACATTCTCAGTGCGCCATCTTTCTTCCTTACAAACAACACCGGTATACCCCAAGGTGACTTACTAGGCCCGTTATGACCATTCTACAATAAATCTTTCAAGTGATCCTTTAATTCCTTTAGCTCCACCGGGGCCATATGGTAGGGAGGAATGAAAATGGGCTGAGTATCGGGGAGGAGATCTATGACGAAAAAAATCTCCCTCTCGGGAGGAGCACTAGAAAATTCATCGGGAAGAACATCAAGAGACTGGTTAACCACTGAAACCTACTTAATAGGAGGGACTCTAGACTTGACATCCCTAACCCTTACAAGATGGTAAATACAACACTCAGAGATCAATTGCTAGACATTAAGACAAGAGATGAACCTACTCTTCACCACCATATTATAACCTTCCTACCCAAGGAAGGGCTCAATAGGAATTTAGAACTTAACCCTACAGGTTTTACAATCAGTAGATGCATGATATGTATGTACGTAATCCATCCTAAGAATGATATCAAAACCTACCAGGTCAAGCTCAACCAAATCACAAGGTAAGACTTTATTCATTATAGACATGGGATAACCCCTATAGTCTCTTCTGGTGATAATGGACTCACCAATGAGGGTAGAAAACTCAAAGGGTTCACACAATAATTCGGGACATATATGAAATATACAAGAAACAAATGGAGTAATGAATGAGAGAGCGACACTCGAATCCATAAAGGATACACACTATAATTATAAACCTTTAACATACCGATGAAGCACCATGCTATGTCTAGGGACCATTGGAGGGGTATGGTTGAGCTCACCGACGGTCATCCTTATAATTCTTGGTAACCCATGAACAATGTCTCAGCTTATGATACTTTGTGGAACCCCCTAAACATGCACTCGAACTGGCCCAACAATCTCCCACATGGTACCTTCCACACTTGTCGCACGTGGGATAAGCTTGAACACCAACACCCTTGCCTTGATAGTTGGAAATATTAGCACCACCAGCCTTGGCACCACCTTGTGCCCTTTGATTCCCACGACTGCCATGTCCTAGAGGATAGTAATCTTTACCCTTCCTTTGAGAATATGGATAATTAACAATCTTGTGGCCCATCTTGCCACACCAAAAGTATGCACCCATATTTCTTAATCACGTGACGACATGATTCCTTCCACATTTTGGGCACCTAGGATGACTTGGTATGGCATTACCACTTAGCTTAGCATATGGGGGTCTATCTCAACCAGAGCCTTCCTTCTCCCTTCTGCAGAGGCCACAGGATAATCTCCCATCTTATGCCCAACACCGCCACACTTGTAACAACCTTTAATGCCAACCAAATACTTTTCTTGATGCTTCTTTCTACACCATTGACAAATGGCGAAAGGGAGTCTTTTCTTTTTGTACTTGGGTGCTAGTAGACTATTAGAAGATGAAGCACCATCAACTTGAGCCCTATTAACCTTTCTTTCCCTCCTCTTATGAAATGCCCCTAAAACGCCTAAACAATGTGCTTTGAAAATGCCCATAATCATAATTTTTATATATCTCAAAATCTGTGTGTGATATTGAAAGTCCGACTTCATATTCGTGATCAAAGGGTGAAATTGATTGGGAAATGGGTATAACCCCGATTTTAAAGGACCCATAGTGAAAAATAATTTTTTTAAAAAATTGATTTCCAATGGCGATCTGCGCCCTGGCCACAACGTGCTAGAGGCGCAGATCATTGTTAATTTTTCCCTGAAATCTGTTTCAAGCTAAGGGCCTTGGGGTCATAGTCCCATGCCAACTTATGCGTAAAAACACCTATAATTAGTCATTTTTCAACTCTATGTAACTCAAGACCCTCTCAGAACTCTCCCTAACACTTAACAAAAATGCCATCCAGATTCAAGTGTCCCAAGCTTAATTTCGGATCTCAAGAACTCTATTCAAGCTTCAAATCTCCTTCAAGACTACATCAAGAAAACCCAAGTTTGAGGTATGTGGGTTTTAACCATTGGGTCCTTTCACCCATGGTTCACAACCTTCCTTTTGATGAAAATTGCATGTTTTCAAGTTGGATTATCTGTGGTTATCTCTTATTATGAATTTTTATTATAAACTATCTTGGAGTTTCATAAAATATTGATTGTTTGTGCATGTTTTAGCTATGAATCTATGATCTATTATGAGACTTGACGATGGATTTCAAGGTATCTTACATGAGGGTTTTACTATGTGTTGGTGGGTTGATTTACATTGAGTTTTCTCATATTACTTCACTCTGGAAATGCATAATTTTGAACTAGGATTACACACCCACCAAGTGTTTGATAAAATGTCTTGATAAGGATTCTTAAGTTACTAATGATCTATTATATGGTTTATGAGTCAAGGGACTTTATGATGATTAAGGGGTTGTATGTATGTATTGAATTCATGAAAAACTTCTATGGTGTTACAAGTTGACCAGACCTTGTTAGGGGGTGACATGCCCAATCACCTTGTTGAGGGGGTGACATGCCTAAATCACCTTGTCGGGAGGTGACATGCCCGTACTACCTTATTGAGGGGTATGTACCTCAATCACCTTGTCGGGGGGTGACATACCCGTACTACCATATTGAGTGGTAGATACCTTGACCACCTTGTCGGGGGGTGACATACTCGTACTACCTTATTGAGGGGTAGATACCTCAATCACCTTGCAAGGGGGTGACATGCATTGGATTCCAAGTAGTAGCTTGCTTGGTTTATGATTATGGTCTCTTCCTACACATGTAATCTGTATTTGTAACTTAGATGTTTTACAAGCAGGTTTTACTTCAAGCATTAATCATGCATGCCATATTGATATTATACTTATCCATTGCCTATGATTATGCATTTTGACTATGTTACTTATGTCTTGTTGCATTGCATCCAACATACTTGGTATATTCAAACGTATTAACGCATGCTTTATATTTACGTGACGTTACCATGTAGGAATCATAGCACCTCTCGATCGTCCCCCACATGGCTACCTTTGCAATTTTGGAAAATAAGCTTTGATGAGTCTTCAAGTCCGGGGACACTAGCTATGCTACTATTACTTTTAATATCTCTTTATGTTGAACAAGTGATACTATGAGGGTGATCCTGAAAATTGTGTCTTGGCCCCTTCTCCATTCTATGTTTAGAGGTGTTGTTGGAACAATTGATGTACTTATGCTTTGAGCTTTGACTCTTTTATACTATATAAATATCAAGACTTCCCTTAGTCCCGTTCCTCTTACTTATATCTATTGTTATTGTTTATTTTAGTCCTGTTACTCTTACTTATATCTCTTGTTGTTGTTTATTTTGCTTCTTTAACCAAGGATGTGCGTATAATACGAGAAGAGACTTGTTTGGGGTCCCTTAGGGTTCCCATTCGCCATGTCACATCTAGGCCCTAGACTTGGGTCATAAAAAACTTGGTATCAAAGCACTAGTTTGTTAATGGTCCTTGAAATCCAACACAGTGCATTGATTAGTGTTTTGTTCATGGTTGTGAAGTGCACCATAACTATGTGTAAGAGGCTATGAGGCGTTTTAGGAAATGTTTCCCTTCTTCATGATCTATGTCATGCTTTAGGAGTAAGGTAAGGCTTTTGCCTCTAATGAATTTTCTTGTCTATTCTAGATCATGCCTATTCCAAGAGGAAGACTAAGGAGAGCACATTCACCCAAGGAGCAACTGGCCCCTCCCGCTCCTCAAGCTCCTCAAGATGGGGGAGTGGCCCATGATGAGTTTCGGGATGCTATTACTATGTTGGCCCATTCTATGACCAACAAAATCAACCAAGGGCCCCAAGCACCTTATGCTCCTACTCCTGCCTCTAGGGTGAGGGAGTTTACTAGAATGAACCCACCGACATTCCATGGATCCATGGTGGATGAGGATCCCAAGACTTCATTGATGAGGTTTATAAGGTGATCTCCATTATGGGGGTTAACTCAGAGGAGAAAGTGGAGTTGGCAGCCTACCAACTGAAAGGGGTGGCTCAAATACGGTTCGCTCAATGGAAGATGTAGAAGGGGAATGGTGATGTTATCCTTTGGGAAGAGTTCAAAATGACATTTCTCAACCGGTTCTTTCCTATTGAGCTAAGGGGGGCGAGGATGATGGAATTTATGAATCTAAAGCAAGGGTCTATGAGAGTGAGGGAGTATGCCCTTATGTTCAACCAACTCTCCAAGTATGCCCCACAATTCGTTGCCGAGCCTAGGTCATGGATGAACAAATTTGTGTTGGGAGTATCTGACTTGGTCAATAAGCAGTGGCGAACCACTATGTTAGTGGGTGATATGGTTTTGTCCCACCTCATGACATATGCTGAACAACTAGAGGTGAGAAATCTTAGAAAGAGAGGAAGTAGTGAGGCCAAGAGGGCCCGTTTTAAAGGTGGATTCCAAAATCCCAAGGGTGGTCGGTTTCCTCAAGGCCACAAGTTCCAAGGCCAAGGGTCTTCCGATGCTCCTAATACAAGGTTTGCTAATGAAAACCCAAGGGTCCAAGGTGTTGGTGGTGTGGTGCCTAACCCTATGTGCCAAAGATGTGGTAGAAACCATAATGTATAATGTTTTAAGAATAGTAATGCTTGCTATGGTTGTGGTGAAGTGGGTTATAAAGTGATTGATTATCCTCGTGCCAAGAACAAAGATAGAGATGATCATCCACAAGGCTAAGGTGCAAATGCAGGTCAAAGGGGGAGAGGAGGCCAACAAGGGGGTGCTTCAAGGCAAAATAGATTCTATGCAATTCAAGAGAGACGAGGGATAAATGAGGTACATGATGTTGCCACTGGTATGTTAAAGGTTTTTTATTTTGATGTGTATGCTTTGATAGACATGGGTTCCATTCTTTCTTTTATTACTCCTTTTGTTGCCAAAAATCTTCGTGTTAGTCCCGAATTGTTGTGTGAGCCTTATGAGGTGTCTACCCCCATTGGTGAGTCCATTGTTGCTAAAAGAGTCTATAGAAATTGTCCCATGTTCATTTTGCATAAAATCTTGCCTTGTGATATTGTTGAATTAGATTTGGTGGATTTTGATGTCATTCTTGGCATATATTGGTTGCATGCATATTATGCTTCTATTGATTGTAGAACCTATAAAGTGAAATTCCAATTTCCTAATGAACCTTGAATGGGAAAGTTGTGATGTGGCGGTCAAGAGATGCACCTCCCCTTGACCACTACATTTTGACTCTCCCACTCATCAAGGACGAGTTCATTTGGGAATTGGAATTTGACCCTACGGGTTCTACAATCAATAGAAGCATGTGTGCATGCAACCAATCCATCTCAAGAATGACATCAAAATCAGCTATATCCAACTCAACAATATCACAAGGCAATATTTTATGCAATAATAGATGCACTAATAGGAGTAGACACTTTATATTACTCATTCAACAATTCGGGCTCAACATGAAACTTTTTAGCAACAAAGGAGATAACCAAAGAAAGATTGGCACCTGTATCAATCAATTCACACACATCAAAAGCAAAGATTTTCAACATATTGATAACAATGGGGGGCTTCTCATCAACCCTTTGCCTCTCATGCAAAGCATAAAACTGGTTGTGCATTGGGGTGCCTGTTAAAATATATTATATTGATGCTTAAAACAAGGGATTTTGTGAGTTCTTAATGAGAGTTTTTATAGTTTTTATGTGTTTTTGTGTTGTTCTTGCAGAAAAATTAGGTTGGCATGATTTTTGAGGAAAATTGCAAATTTTGCTAAAGCATAGGACATACGAGTTCACCTACGAGTCATAGGCCAAGCTACGAGTTGTAGGGTGTCATCGTAGCAAGAAACAGAGACCAAAAAATCAAAAATTTACTAAGTGGAGGTCAATCCTACAAGCCCATCCTACATGTCGTAAGCCTCACTATGACTCATATAGGTTTACTCGTAGCAGGAAATAGAAAGCCCAAACTTTGACTCAAAAACTAAAGAGCATATGTGTCATAGCCCAAGCAACGATTCGTACCAGCGGTTCATAATATTTGAGTCCAAGATGCCAAGATCCTTATACGAGACTCCGATTACGACTCGTACGTCACCCTACGAGTCGTATATGTGAGGCGTATCGGCTGTCAGCTGTCTTTTTTGTGTAATTTTTAGGGTTAAACTTGTAACTACTATAAATATTCTAAGTTAGGGTTTTATTGACGATCCTAGATTTTAGACATCGAGTGTGCCTTTGAATCTTCTCTCAAGAATAATTTAGGGTTTTAGGATAGTTTTTCATTCTCTTGGAAAACCCACCTTTGGGGATCGAAAATCTTGCTTTGTACTCATTCTCAATCTATCAAGCTTGTGGTTTACAACTTGTGGTGTCTTCACACTTCATTGATTTGGGTAAAATTCTCCATTATATCTTGTATTTGCATTTTTCTTGGCTTTACCTTAGCCATGAGTAGCTAAGCACCCACAACTTGGGGTTGTGGGAACCATGGGTAGTTGAGTTGAGATGACCTAGGTTTGTGGATTTCTATGGTTGGGGTTTTGCATGTGTTATCTATTTCCCTTCATTATGATTGTTGTTTGGTGGTGGCCAATACCAAACTCCACCTACTATCATGATCCCGACCAAGGTAGTGACGAATAGGAAAAGGGAAGTAGATGACAGGATTCGATTGATGTGTTCTCATCTAATCAACCAAACCAAACCAAAGGGAGGTTGACTGGGATAAAAGGTGACGATTAGTTGGTATGCAATGGTTGTCGACCAAGAGCTATGGTGAAAGTCGACCTTCACCTTCACAAGAGGGCTTGAAGAACCTAAGTTATCGTCCTGCATGAGAATCTCTATTTGTAGTTCTGTTATCTAGGCTAATCGAGTCAATGAACCATGGGGAACACAATTCCCAAGTTGTCCCTAAAATTGAATGTTTTCTCTCGTTGTAGTGTAGTGTTTATTTTTTGTTTTAATTCTTAAATCACAGACCCCCTCCCCCCAATTTAGAGATTCTAGTTCTAGATATTCGAAATGATTGATAGTGAATTCTTGTAGTCAAGCCCTATATTCCCTGTGGATTAAACCCTAACCTTCGGTTAGGTTAATTGCTAACAGCGACCGCTTTCTTATTGGAGCGTGAACATCATAAAAAATTATGGCGCCATTGCCGAGGAATATGGATAGGTTTTGACTTGATTTCACTATTAGTTAGTTCAAGCGTTAATTTCTAAACTCTCTTGTATTTTACTTTAGTTTTTGTTATTTGATTTTAATTTTAGGGTGTACTAGGTTGTATGCCCAACACAAGAAGCCAAGGCAATCCCTTAGCTTCGATTAATTTGGAGACCCATCGACTCTTTAGAAGAATGGCTCAAGTGAATGAGGATATCGTTGTTGAGGAAGAAATAAATATGAATGATGATGTGGGAAGAGAGGGTAATCCACCACCAAGGGATAATAGGCCACAACTTAGGGACTTCAATGAGAACGCTTATGGGTGGAACCAATATCGCTTGAACCCTATGGCCATGGACGTTACTAGTGCTATAGTGTTGCCTCCACTACCTGTAGACACTAAATTCTCAGTGCTAAGTGGATTACTTCAAATGCTCCAAAACCATGGGTTATTCAGAGGGCTACCTTCAAAGGATCACCACCGTCATCTCAATAATATGGTTTTTATTTGCAAGAGCATCATCGAAACACAAAATGTTTATCTTGATGCTATTGGTTTACGGGTTTTTCCATTGTCGCTGACTAGGAATGCAACTGTGTTGTTGTCCGAGCTTCCTTCGAGTACAATAACAAGTTGGGCAGAGCTTCAGAGAGTATTTCTTGAAAGATATTTCCCAAGATCTAACAAGTTAAAGCTCAAAGATCAAATAAACAAGTTTGAGCAATTGTCGGGTGAATTTATTAGCACAACATGGGAGAGATATACCAAATGTTTGAGGATGGTCCCGGATCACAAGATTTTTGATGATTCCTTGGTTGAGATTTTCTATTGGGAACTTGAAAATAATAGTCAAGCTTGCACCAACACAATCATGGGAGGCATATTTCCTGACCAACCTTTTGCACTGATAGTCGCAAGAATGGAGCAAATGGTTAAAACTAATTGAGCATGGAGTCAATGATAAAGACTTCTTGTACGGTCAACAGAAACAATGAGCAAGCAAAGGACAATGACTAGATCAAGGAGCAACTTGCTCAACTTTGCACAAGTATGGAATTGGTCTTGAAGCAAAATCAAGCAAGTGCCAAAGCGATCACTCACCAACCTCCTAAGGCTCCCATCTATGAAGATCCATTCTCTTATGATGATGCGTTTTTTGTGAGTAATCAAGCGGCAGGTTTCCAAAATAACTCCCAAGGGTCTAACTCGGACTATTGGAGGCAAGGTTCCGGGAATCAAGGTCGGAACTACAACTGTGATGGTGCCTATAGAGGCAATAGAGGTGGTTACTATGAAAAGGAGAGAGTGTAGAATGCTGAATGGGGTAGAAGAGATGGTTATAGGAATGTTCCTTACGTGTTGTGCCCCCAATCGTGATGTACTGCCAAGCACTTCTACGCTTCAAGAGATGTTTGACAAGTTGTTGAAGAGAGACGACCACAAAAATAAGACCTTGAAGAGAATGAAAGCAGATATTTAAAGTATTGACCAAAAATAGAGTTTCACTCTATGGCGATTAAACAACTAGAAAAACAATTTGGGCAAGTTTCTTTGCATTTGTACAAATGCCAAAAGGGAACCTTACCAAGAGATACGGTTCAAAATCCTAAGAACAAAGGGCATCGTATGGCAGTGATGAACTCAGAGTGGCAAAAGCACTTTTTATTCTCCTACACCAATGGTTGGAGATGGAAGCCGCAGAAAGAGGGTAAACGAGGAGACTGAGATGCCCAGCATAAACGAGCAGCCAAAGAAATATAAAACCTTTCTAATGCCCCCACCACCTTTTACCTAACGGCTTGGTAAAAGAAAAGAGGAAAGTAATTTTGAATAATTCTTGGCAATGCTTAAGAAGTTGTCAGTGGACATCCCCTTAGTTGAAGCTCTTGAGAGGATGTCGAGATACGCAAAATGGATGAATGATCTAGTCAAAAAGAAGCACAAAGTTAGCCAAGACCTCTCCCAAAATTTTCAACATTGCAGTGCTATCATCACAAAGTCTTTGGTGCAAAAGCATGAAGATCTGAGTGCATTCACCATACTATGCATAGTTGGGGATCTTGCATTTGCTAGAGCACTATGTGACTTGGGAGCCAACATCAATTTGATGACTCTTTCCATATTCAGAAAGCTCGGTTTGGTAACCTTGTTCCTATAAAGATGCAGTTGTTGATGGCAAATAGAACAATTAAGAAGCCTATGGGGATACTTTATGTTGTGTTGGTCAAGGTAGATAAATTTATATTTCCCGTAGATTTTGTTATACTTGACTGGTGAGGTTGATCATCTTAGGGAGGCCCTTCTTAGCCATAGGGAGAGCATTGGTTGATATGGAAAAGAGTCTGCTACCCATCAGGTTTGGTGAAGAGGAAGTTGTGTTTCATGTAGGCCAACTAGATAAAAGGAGTTGTGAGTTTCAGGTTGTCTCAATGATTGAAGTGAGTGAGGATGATGAAGTGGAGGTCTCGGTTGAGTTGAGGATGGGAAATGAACCTTTGGTAGCTATTCTGATGGATTTCGATGGTGACAGCATTCCTTATTTTGAGGAAGCAGTGAATGCTCTTGGGATGTCATTTGGTCCTGGGTGACATGCCAAATTAGAGTTAGATTTGTGCAACAGGGAAATGCCACTGACGAAGCCAACTGTAGAACTACCACCAGTTGTCACTTTTAATTGCTTCTGCGACCAAGGATGTGTAATGATATGCTATGAGGCTTGTTTGGGGTTCCTTCGGGTTCCCCATTCGACGGTCACATCTAGGACCTAGGCTTGGGTCATGATAGCAAGCACCCAAAATGCTCAAAATGCCATGATCAATAGACATATATGTGATCACAATATTGCCATACCAATATCTTATCAAAATCATATTATAGAGCATAATTGGGTTTAACCCATGACACAATTTCTTATAAACATGAATGCATGTGCTATGAATAATGAGAGAATGACATGGGTAATTAAGAATCAATCAAAAATCAATAATATAATATGAAATTCAAGTGAAAACATAATTAAATCCACATTTAAAATCATAATATAACCACCCATACATAAACAAGTCTTAAAGAGGACATGCATAATTATAATTTCATAAATCCAAAGTGAATCTCATATAATGGTTTAAATCATCTTGAAATCATCAAATAAACACTACCTATGCCTCAATAGAATTTTAGGAATCATAATATTCAAAACCCCAAATTAAAGTAAGCAAAATCTATATAGGTTTTCTTGAAAATAATTTTGGGTCTCCTTGATTGGAAGGAATCAAGGATCAACCCACATACCTTCACTAAGATGAAGAAACCCCAACGAACTTTGAAGAAGAGTTGAGTTCCTTAGCTCACAAGTCGAATTCTCCAGGAGTTCTTTTGAGAGTTGTTTTGAGAGAGTTCAAAATTATGATTGATGAGTTTGAATGATTGAAATAGGTTTTAGGTCTTTGGATAACCATAGGTAGCATAGGAATCCCCATAAGACTAATAGAAATAACCATAATTACGTAAGTACCATTAATGAATCGGAGGAAAAATTTACCGAAAGTCATTTGCCTTGAGGGAAAATGGTCCGTGTGGCATTACACAGTCCGTGAACCCACACTTAGAAAAATTTCTAGAAGTTGGAACATGACTTCAATACCTAGGAAACAATAGGCAAAGTTCACCTATACGCAAGACAACACGGGCCTTGTGGAGTCACACGATCTGTGTGACTGCCTGTGCCCCCTCAATTAAGAAATTTTTGGATGAAAAGGGAGCCCCATGGCTGGCCACATGGCCAGTGGCATGCCACACGGTCAGTGAGCCTGGTCATTCCCCATACATAGTCCCAAAAAGTTGGTGGTTCAAGCTCAAGGTCATGCACACGGGCCGTACAAAGTGTACAAGATGTGACTCCACACTTAAAACATGATTTTGGAAAGAAATTTTATGATGGCACATTCAAACGGTTCGTGGGAAGCCATACAACCCCTGTGGGTGCCCGTGTGGCTTGCCTTAGAGAAATTGTGACAACACAGCACAGGAAGGCTTGATGAAAATAGGCATAACTTCTTCATCCAAACTCTAAACGAGGTCAAAACAAGTGCGTTGGAAAGTTAATTCAAAGGTATTTAATTTGATAGGTTGTAGTCCATCTAGCTCCTTTTGTGTTGAGATATATGACCCTTTAAAATTGACCCTTCTATCGGTACTTGTGAGAGACTTAACCAATGGAATTCCTTTGAACTTGGCTCGATATAGGAGACCCATGATGGCCTTAAACAATAAAAATATTCTTTAATTAAAGGTTTGAGAGTGAACATACGTTGAACTTGGAGGTTCCATGGAAATCCACTTGTTAGAGTTCGAAAGATTATTTGGAAAGTGTTTGAGTGAGTGAATGAGAAGCTAAGTGTTTAGAAAAAGAACAAATAATAATGAAGGAGTTTACACTGATTTGGGGGTCCTATATAGGGAGTCACACAACCTATGGAGGCTTCCATAAGATATCACCTTGGCCCAAAACTTTCTGAAACCAAATCTCAAGAGTCGCTAAAGCTACACAAAAGTGATTTGGCCTTTAAACCTAAATATGCATGTAAATGATTTGAAAGTCTTATGCCTCTTTTCTAAGCACGAATATATATGTATTCTAGTGGGATGATGACCTAGGACCGATGGGATTGGAGGCAGGGTGGGCTATCCCCAAGGGTCCATACTCTTTTCTCTTGAACTATGTGCCTAACATAGGAATGTTTATGCCTCTTCGGTGAAATGATGAGGAAGAATGTTAATGGATCTACCTTTGACAAGTAGGTCACCTTTTTATTCATTGTGGGGAAGACGACAAAGTTCCAAGTTATAGCTCACTTGGTCTTATATCAGTCATGGTCCCATCTTCATTATATAAGAAGTATTTTTGAATTCATGCATCATGCACTTCGTGACAGATTGAAATATGCTATTCACTTGATATATGATTTGTTTTACATATGTGCCCATGTCATCTAACATTGAATGTGGGTTTAATGAGTTTATGTGCATTGGATGCCTACATACTAATCTTTTGTAGAATGAATTTATTATCAATCAGAAATTTTTTTATATTTTTATTTGTTTTAAAAAAAAAAACATAAATAGTTGGAATAATTTTAATGACGTGGTAGCACCAGATTGGCCATAAATTACATTTTAGTGCATTTGCATTTCACGCAATTAGGATGGTGAATTCGTGTGTTTATTTGTTTAAGAAGTAGATACTTAAAGTGCCTGTTTGTGCAATTTGAAAGTTGTGATTTGAAACAAAGTTAAAGGGCTAATATTATGTATTATGACTTTAATAATTGTAGAGACATCAAGCTTTAAAGTGGAAAAATGTCTTTAATGTGAAAAATTAACAAAAATAGAAAAGGGGGGGGGATACTTTATTATAAATACAAGAACCAAACTTTGAAGCTACATTACTTCAAATCATGCTCTGACAATTGAACAAATATGTAAAGACTCAAATTAAAATGATAAACATAGACATGATTTATTGAATATCAATCTACTCTTTATTAGCTACTAGCTTTCAAGAAAGATAAATAATATCATATAATAAAGTATCTATTTCTGAATGAGTCCTGCAGTAATTTTTGACATTAATACAAGATCAAATTGTTTTCTACTCCTATCTAGCATTTCAGGTGTTGTCTATCTACCAAGTGCATTTTAACAATCACTTACAATTTGAGGATACCTTGAAAGGTCATTATTCAAGCCATTATAATCCTTATTAGCTAATTCTTGGGCAGCACCTTGAAGCACATTTATCAATAAACCATAACCGGTTTCACAAATATCGTACAAGTCCTGAAGCTTTTTGTCTTTCGCTTTTGCTTTAGCCGCCTCTATGAAGCCATGATTGTTGTTAGCATTTTTTAACGTTTACTCAATAGCAGCTTGAGTTACTTCTTCAAGAACATATGGATGAGTATGTAAAATTTTTCTGAAAGTATTTAAGCAAAATGTAGGATCTTGCACTTGTCTACATATAGCTGTTATTAATGTGTCATCATTGTCACACAAAGTGGTTTGAAAGTTGAAAATGTTTGCAGTAACTATTAAAGGAGAAAGTAGGAAGTACAAAGGGAGGCCATTTTTTTATTTCTTCAATAATTGTTGCTCTGATTTTTTAAGTGAATGTAAGTAAATACATAGGGGTGACATTACAGCAAAATAAGAATAAATATAATTTTGTTAAGTTGTTTACTTTTTCATCTTCCAGTTATAATAGTCAAACTAAGAATTTCAAAACATAACTAATCTAGTCAAAGGAATACATACATGGAATTAGGACAAAAATGTAATTCATTGGTATTATTCTAGTTAAAGGGACACATGAAATTTGGGCTATGAACTTGAGAATTTGGAAAAATTAGATAGGGAAGAAAATGTCAAATCATAATTATAAAGCATAGCTAGTATTTAAAATAATTATTGTTCATAACTAAGATTTATATTAAATTATAAATATGTTTATTTTATATTTATATATTTCAGGGCTCATATACAAATTTCTGATTTGAGTAGGGGATGCTCTTTCTAATTTGGGAGTTCATATACAATCCAATTGAAACGCCCCTCATGTGCTTCGAAATACCCCATAATCGTAATTTTCATATGTCTCAAAATTCATGTGTGATTTCGAAAATCTGACTTCAAATTCTCGACCAGGGGGCAAAACTGAGTGGGAAATTGGTATAACCCGAATGTTAGAAGACTCGTAGCGAAAAATAATTCTCGCAAATTTTATGATTTCTAGTGGTTGTCTGTGCATAAGGTGTGCCACTGTATAAATTAAAGTCTGCATTTGGTCCGCGTCGCGCTAGGGGAGTGGACTAGTCTAACATTTTCCTTGGTTTCCTTAATTCGCCCAAGGGAAGGCATTGGGTTCATAGACCCATGCCAATTTAAACGTGAAATCACCTATATCTAGCCATTTTTTCAACTCTATAACTCATAAAACTCTCTCTAAAACCTCTGTAAGACTCTATCAATTTTCTCATTCAAATATAAGGATTTCAAGCTCAATTTTGGGATCCAAGGACTCATTTCAAGCTCGATGAAACACCCCATATTTTACATGTATTAATTATATTTGAATAAATTATGATATGGATTGGTCAAAGTAGCATCAATTCTTGAAAGTGCTTGATTCTCGAGTTAACGGGTGATATGGGCGTCTA
>JAPFFP010056261.1:0-51666 GCA_026153255.1 Solanum medicagineum | reverse complement strand
CAACCCAAAAGACATCACAACAATGTCATAATGCCCATATCTAGTCCAGAAAGTCGTCTTGGGAATACCACAATCCCTCACCATCACTTGATGATACCCGGACCGGAGATTAATCTTAGAGATATGGCTATCCCCTTGCAATTGGTCAAACAAATCATCAATCCTTGGAAGAAAATACCTATTCTTGATGGTGACCCTATTGAGTTGTCGGTAGTCAATACACATCCTAAGGGACCCATCCTTTTTTTTCATAAACAGCACTGAAACACCCCAAGGTGCTTGGCTAGGTATAATAAATCCCTTCTCCAACAAGTCCTTCAATTGTTCCTTCAACTCCTTGAACTCCGTCGGGGCCATACGATAAGGGGGAATAGAAATGGGTTGAGTATTGGGGAGGATGTCTATTCCAAAGTCTATTTCCCTTTTAGGAGGAACACCAAGAAGGTCATTTGGGAAGACATCAAGAAACTCATTTACAACCGGAACCAACTCTAGGAGAAGGACTTTAGACTCTACATCCCTAACCCTTACAAGATGGTGAAGTCACCCCTTAGAGATGAACTTACGGGCTTTAATGCAAGAGATGAATCTACCCTTGACCACCACATCTTCACTTTCCCACTTAAGGATTGATTCATTTGGAAATTGGAATTTGACCCTACGGGTTCTACAATCAATAAAAACATAATAGGCATGAAAACAATCCATCCCAAGAATGACATCAAAATCAACTATGTCTAATTCAACAAGACAACAAAGCAACATTTTATGCAAAATGCATACCGGACAATTTCTATACACCTTCCTAGCAACAATAGATGTACCAATAGGAGTAGACACTTCATATGATTCATGCAACGACTCGGGGTCAACATGGAACTTTTTAGCAACAAAAGGGATAACAAAGGAAAGAGTGGCACCCGGATCAATCAAAGCATACAAATCAAGATCAAAGACTTTTAAGATACTGGTAACAACATCGGGAACCTCACCAACCTCTTGCCTCTCATGTAGGGCATAAAATCGATCGTTCCTTGGGGTACCACCTTGAGGACCATATCTACCCAATGGAACCTCATATGCACCCCGGCTTTGGCCACGGTTTCTTGGACAATCCACCTTTTTGTGACCAACCTCCCCACATTCAAAGCATGTATTAGAATCTTTCAAACATGGGCCTCCATGATTTTTTCCACATTTAGGACACACATCAATAGTAGCCACACCACCAACACCTTGAGGCCTAGGGACGTCATTGGAAAACCCCCTATTAGTAGCATGGGAAGACCCATGGCCTTGGTGAAATCTAGCACCCTTTTGGAACTTACCCGCAAAACAAGCCCTCTTGGCCTCATGACCCCTTCTCTTCCTCAACTTTTCCCTTTCCATTTGTTTGGCATATGTCATCAATCGAGACAAGTCCATGTCAGTAATTAGAATGATGGACCGACATTCTTCACTCACCAAGTCGAAGACCCCCATCACAAACTTATTCATCCTAGACCTAGGATCGACCACCATATGAGGAGAATACTTTGAAAGTTGGTTGAAATTGAGGGCATACTCCCTCACACTCAGGGAACCTTACTTCAAGTCCATAAACTCTACCAACTTAGCTTCCCTAAGTTCAAGAGGGAAAAACCGATTAATGAAATCCAATTTGAACTCCTCCTTCCATTAATCCAATTTAAAATTGAAAGTACCACATTACCAGTTACCTTCTCCCCCTTCCATTGATCAGACCATATTTGGGCTACCCCCTTGAGTTGGTACGCCACCAAATCCACTTTTTCATTCGGCCCAACACCTATGATAGTCAAGATCTTATGGATCTCATCAATGAACTCTTGTGGGTCTTCATCCACCTTTGACCCATAGAACACCGGAGGATTTATCCTCCTGAAGTCCCTTACCCTAGCTCCGGAGGAAGTAGCATGAGGGGATTGAGCCCCTTGGTTGAATTGATTGACCACAACTTAGGGCAAGCATAGTGAGAGCATCACGGAGCTCACCATTGGCAGGTTGCTGAAGGAGTTTGGGCCCTTTTTCCTCGAGTATTAGCCATGATCTAGCATAGCAAAGAACAATCGCTAGCGGGAAAAAACTTATCACAACTCTATAACATGGCTTAGAACATGAAGAAAGGAAACATTTTTCTAAAATGCCTCATACCCCCCTATTCATAGTCATGGAGCGCTTTACAACCATGAATGTGACTCTAATCGACGTGGTGTATTGAAATTCGAGGATCAATCAACCTAGTGCTCTAATACTAAGTTTATCATGACCCAAGCCTAGGGCCTGGACATGATACGGTGAATGGGGAACCCAAAGGAGCCTCAAACAAACCTCTTGACTTAGTATTTCACATCATTGGCTGGGGAAGCATATAAATTACATAAAGAGTAAGAATAGGGGCAAGGAGCTAAGGGAAAAGCTTGCATAACATCATAATCAAGAGACAAAGAGTCAAAGCTCATATCATAGATACATAAAATGTCCAACAAACACCTCTACTACATGGATAAGAGTGTGGGCCAAGACAAAGCAATCGAGCTCACCCTCATAGTCAAAATAGAACATAATGAAGATTGTCTCAATACACAAAAAGAGAAGTATGAATAAACGCACCAGAATGGAGGACTCACCAACTAGCTTGAGTAGTACGAACTAGCCACGTGGAGGAAGAGGATGATCAACTTGGGCACCGGTTCCTACATGGTGATATCATGTAGACAAGAATATGCATTAGTACGTTTGAATGTACTAAGTATGTAGGAAGCAATGCAACAAGAAATAAGCATCATAGTCAAATTGCATTATAATAGGCAGTAGACATCATATAACAATATGGCATGTATGACCAATGCTCAAGTAAAACATGCTTTAGTAACTCATGCTCATATAGGATATCGTATGTGCAGAAGAGACCAAGCTAGATTTTCAAAGTACAAACACCTTGGTTGGTTGATAATGATCTTACCCCATCATCCTGGTGGTGAAGTACAAACCCCTCACATGGTTGATGATAATCTCACCCTATCACCCTGGTGGCGAAGTACAAACCCCTCACATGGTTGATGAGTACAAACCCCCATCTCAGTTATCTGGACTCTTAGTCCCCCCGGATCGGGCATGGTCTAATACAACACTTTATACATAATATATCATTTACATAAGCTCTTTTCATCATCATAACATCAATCATATCATATTTTATGCTTTGGACCTTCAATTTTTCAAGATATCATAATCATACATATTATCATACACTTGGCGGGTGTGTAATGCATGTGTAAAACCATAAAATATAGAGATGAAATCATGCAAAAAAATCGATTGTAAAACCATCGCTCAACACCTTGTACCACCCCCAATCTATATACATCAAGACCTCTTATCAAATCTTACAAGAGATCCAAGATTTATAGCTCAAAACATAGCAAAGCAGCCACAACTTTGCATAGCTTTAACACAGTTCATAGACATGTTCATGCTACCCAATTGTAAAATCAACTTTATGTCATCCAAATTGAGTATAATGGATATTAGGGCACCATGGGTGGAAGGACCCAATGGTTGAAACCCACATACCTGAGCTTTGAAGAAACTCTTGATGAAGATTGAAAATGGAGACTTGAAGCTTGAAGGAAATCCTTAGTTCAGGATGAGAGTTTGAGACTTGAATTTAGGCGTGAAAAATATGGCTAAGTTTTTGAGTGAGTATTGGGGAATATTGAGGATGATATGAGGGTGAAATATGGCTAAGTATAGGTAAATACACGTTGGGAACATATAGACCCAAGACCCAAAAGTCTTGGACCGCACAAAAAAATAACTGGGCTGAAACTACACAGGTCCGCGTCGTGGACCTGTCGCAGAGACTAAATTAACACATGTCCACGGTGGAGGCATGTCGCGGTACCATCGCGAACAAACGCTGGATAAATAATTTTTTGAAAATTGAAATTGCTATGCGTTTGCTCTTAAATGGGGGTTAGACCCATTTTCCACTCAGGATGACCCCCTGATCAAGAATATGTAGTTGAATTTTTGATATCGCTCCCGGATTTGTAGGTATATGGAAATTACGATTTTGGGCACTTTCGACGTATATTTTTGGGTACTTTTTGGGGTCGTTTAAAAAATCTATAGAGGCATAAGTAGCATGCAACCACTCTATCTCGAGAATGACATCAAAATCAACCATTTCAAGTTCAATGAGATCATATGGAGGAACATTATGCAAGACTACAATAGGACAACCCTGATAGACTCTACGGGCCACTATAGACTCTCCTATAGGAGTATAAATTGAGAATGGCTCCCTTAAGATTTCAAGACTCAAACCAAACTTAAAGGCCAAGAAAGGAGTGAAAAAAGATAAATTTCCACCCATATCTAGCAAAAGCATATGCATCAAAATCAAAGACTTTCAATACACCAGTCACCATATCTAGAGTCTCTTCCACGAGTCTATCATGCAAGGTCTAGAATCTGTTATTGCAAGGAGCACTACCTTATTGCAATAGAACCCTTCATTAGCAATCTTGTAGCCCATCTTGCCACTACCATAGCAAGCACCTAATTTTTCAAGCATCTAACTAGGTGATTCTTCCTACCCACCTTCACTTTGTGCCTTGAGATTGGGCACTTTGTCATTAGCAACTTTAGGGTTTAAACCTTGGCCCTGTTGGAAGGGACCATTACCACCACCACTCCTAGAGTTAGAGAACCCTTCATCATGATGGACCCTCTTAGAATCCCTCAATCATCTCTACTTAAGTTTCTGCCTTTTAATCTATTCAGCATATGTCATGAGCCTAGAAATGTCCATCTACCGAATAAGTATAGCTGTACAACATTCTTTCACAAGCAAGTAGAAATCCCTGAGATAAACTTGTTAATTCTAGCATGGAGGTTAGCCACTAGTGTAGAAGCATACTTCAATAGCTTAGTAAACTTGAGAGAGTACTCCCTGTCACTCATTCCACCCTATTTGAGGTTGATAAATTCTGTCAATTTGGCCTATCTAAGCTCAAGAGGAAAGAAACGATCTAGAAAAGCCAACTTGAACTTTTCCCAACCAACTCTGTCATCTCCCACTTTCTCGATCAACCATTGACTGTACCACACTTGGTCCACTTCCTTCAGTTGATAAGCAGCTAACTTATCTTTTTCTTCAGAAGACACCTCCATTATAGACAACACCATGTAGACCTCATCAATGGACTTTCGGAGTCCTCATCAACATTGGAACCACAAAACTCCGAAGAGTTCACCCGAGCAAAATCTCTCACCCTAGTGATTGGGGTGGGTATATGATGAGGAGATAGAGCTTGTTCAACTTGGATAGCTATAGCATGAGCCATCATGGCAATTACAACAACAACATCAACAACATACCTAGTGAAATCCCATAAATGGGGTCTAAGGAGGGTAGAATGTACACAAACCTTACCACTACCTACTACAAGTAGAGAAGTTGTTCCCTGAAAACCCTCATCTCAAAAACCCATAAGCAAAATAAACTAGATATGACAAAAAAGAAAGGGAAGGGAATAGCAAGGGTGACTAATAACGGAAAACACATAACAATATATAAATACAATAAATTAACACCTATACAACTGATAATGACATACATGCTACCATGGCCCACAGCTAGACATCTACCTAACCCTACCAACTAATTAGCCTTCTACTCTAATTCACAACTGTTACTCCTTTCTATCTAAGGTCATGTCCTCGGTGATATCAAGTTTCGCAAAATCCTATCTGATCATCTCCCCCCAATACTTCTTCGGTCTACCTCTACCCCTCCGTGTGTCTCCCAAAACCAATCTCATGTACCTCCTAATAGGAGCATCGCATACTCCTTCTCTCCATATGTCAAAACCATCACAGCCTCGCTTCTCTTATCTTATCAACCATAGGGGCCACCTCTAGCTTCTCCCAAACAATCTCATTCCTAATCTTATCACTCCTGGTGTGGCAACACATCCATCTTAGCATCCTCATCTCTGCGATGTGCCTCTTCTGAACATGTGCATTTTTTATTAGCCAACACTCTACCCCATATAACAAAGATAGTCTAACAACCATTTTGTAAAACTTATCTTTGAGTTTAGGTGGTATCTTCTTGTCACACAACACTCCCGAGGCAAGTCTCAACTTAGTCCATGTTGCCCCGATACGATATGAGGTGCAGGTGGTGATGATCACCCCGGGGTATGCCCTAGCGCCTTTGACAGGCACTCCATAACCTGCCAACGCTTGTGAAAACACGGGTTGATCGACATCATTGGATGATGGACCCCAGATACTTACAGTTTTCCCTCTTAGGGATAGGTTGAGTGGCAAGCCTCACATCACTGTCTACTTCATCCTTCGCAACACTGAATTTGCACTCTAAGTATTCTGTTTTGGTCCTGCTTAATTTGAATCCTTTATACTCCAAGGCGTATCTCCAAGCCTCCAACCTATCATTAATTTTAGTCGGAGTCTCATCAGTCAGGACTATGTCCTATGAAAATAGCATATACCATAGAACCTCATCTTAGATAGATCGCGTCAGCTCATCCATCACCAAGGCAAACAGGAAAGGGATCAACACAGATCCTTGATGGAGTCTCATCTTAACAGGAAAATACTCTGAGTCTCCTCCCACCGTTCTTACCGAGCCATCATGGCAATTGAGTTTCAAAATTCAACATTAGTGACTAGCTCTCCCACAGGCTCTTGGGGAGCATGACCTTCATCAACAGGAGCTTGTCTAGGCTGAGGAGGTCTCCTTTGAGGCATGGTCTATTTATTCATCAAAGAACATTTGTTAGATTTGTGAAGCCTTAGGACACATTCTATGGCACTATATAAATCATGAACAAGTGAGAAACTTCCTAAAACGTCTTATAGCCTCCCACTCATAGATGTGGTGCACTTCACACCCATGAAGACTGTATTCAATGCAGCATGTTAGACTCCACGGACCATTTTAAAATCTTATTGCTCTGATACCAAGTTTTGTCACGACCCAAGTCTAGGGACTAGTCGTAACACGGTGAATGAGACCCCCAAAGGAACCCTAAACTAACCTTTAGCAATCAATCACACATTTAAGGTAGAACAATGAGAAATATATAAATTGAAGCATATACATAACAAGAGTCATAACATAGTATAGAGTAGAGAAAATGGAATACAAGACTGAAACTAAAGTACATACATATGTCCAAAACATGCCTCTAGATCATAACATAAGATGGGGGCTCAAACAAGTCATGGCGTACCCTGAATGTTAAAACAAAGATGGGGCTCAGACAAGTCGTGGCTTACCGTGAATGTAAAGAAAGACTATCCTTAATAAAAAACTAAAGCATGATAGATAAGGTAGTAGGCTTTGTCCTCCAAGCTGGAGGACTCATCCGATTAGGATCGTACATGTATCTGAATCAAGCCACAAGGATGAATGTATCACCTGCACTTGCATTGTGATATAATGCAAGCATAGAGTATGCATTAGTACTTTGGAATGTACTAAGTATGCCGGGATATAATGTAAATAAACATATATATATATATATATATATATATATATATATATATATATAGTTAAACATAAGAGGGTATGGGACCTCAATCTACATATAAGACCATGCGAGCTATTATATGGAATCCTAATGTTGTCTTTACACTGGAGGGAGAGAGAGTAGCTTACTTGCCAAAGGTAAGCTACACCCTACATAGTGGTGATTCTCATGACATAATCATCCATCTTGGAAAAATATGATCCTACGGTGGCACATAGTTATGAGAACGGTAGTGTCACAACCCAAGTCTAGGGCCTCGACGTGACACGGTGAATAGGGAACCCGAAGGGACCCCAAACAAGCCTCTTAACATATCATTACAAAGCAATTAAAAAACATAATTTGATGAGAAATAAGGGCAAAGGGGACTAAAGGGAAACTTTCATAACATAAATATCGAAAAAAGAAAGTCAAGGCTCAATTCATAAATGTCCAATAACGCCTCTAAAACTTAGATGGGAGCAGGGACCAAGATAAGCAACCAGACTCACACTCATAGTCAATACATACATAAAATAAAGATAGTCTTAGTAAATAGCATGAGATTATAGACATTTTCCCCGGAATGGAGGACTCACTAACTAGCTTGAGAGAAATCGTACTAGCCACGTGGTGGAAGATGCTCAAGTGGGGCTCCGGCTCTTACATAGTGACATCATGTAGGCATAGAGTATGCGTTAGTACGTTTGAATATACTAAGTATGTAGGATGCAATGCTACAAGAGATAAGTAGCATAATCGAAATGCATAACATAGGCAATGAAGAAGCATGTAGCAATATAGCATGAATGAAAGATACTTGAAGTAAATCATGCTTTCATAGAACGTAGTACATGTGCAAGAAGAGACCATAATTATAGCATTCATAGTCTATTGAGGTACCAACCCCTCAATTGGTTGGTAGATCATCTCACCCTACCAACCCATGGTGATTGAGGTACCAACCCCTCAATTGGTTAGTGGATCGTATCACCGTACCACTCGTGTGGTTTGAGGTACCAACCCCAAGTAATATACATCAAAATCCTTCATCAAATCCCATAATGGATCTAAGGTTCGTAGCTCAAAACATGCTAAAACAGTCACAATTTCATGAAACTCCAACATAGTTCATAGTCTAATTCATAATAAGTAAGACCCATAAGCAAATTAACTTGAAATCATTCAATTCATAAAAGGAAGCTTGGGCTTCATGGGTGAAACCAAGCCATGAATGAAACCCACATACCGTCGCTTTGGAGAATTTCTTGGTGAAGATTTTAACGGAGACTTGAAGCTTGGATGAATTCCTTAAGTTCCGGAAGAGATTTGGACACTTGAATTTGAAAGAAATATTAGTCTAAGTGTTTGAGAGAGTATTGAGGAATGTCATGGATGATATGAAGGAGAAATATGACTATGTATAGGTACTTTTACGCATGGGAAGAGTTAGGCCCAAGACCCAAAAGCCTTGTTCCAAGCAACAAATAACTTGTCACAAAATACACTCTAGCTCTCTCAAAATCGCATTTTTGCGATTTTCAAATTTTGCTACGGTTGCTCTAAAATTGGGGTTAGACTCATTCCCTACTCAATTTTGGTCCCTGCACAATAATATGAAGTCAGATTTTTGATATCACGCACATATTTTGAGATACATGGAGATTACGATTCCGAAAACTTTCAAGGCACCTTTTCGGAAACTTTTTGGGGTAGTTTCAATATCTCCCCCTTGGGAACATTCGTCCCCAAATGTCAAAGAAAGGTATATGAGAGATGTAAACATATAAATTTCAGCCCACATAAGGATGTAACAATGCACTTAAACATCATTTCAAAAATCTCAACATATGTGTAAAATCATCATTGACTTGCCAATTTTAATATGAATGTATGCAATGACTTGAGGGCTAAACTTAAGACTTGAGATCATATAGAGGACATAGAATTAGTACCTTAGGCTTGAGTAGAATGGAAGAGATATGGATATTGCTTTTGCATGTCCGCTTCGGCCTCCCGTGTAGCATTTTTGACTTGTTGATTCCTCTAAAGGACCTTAACAGAAGCCACATCCATGTTCCTCAACCTCTTCACTTGTCAATCCAAAATCTGAACTGGAACCTCTTTATAGGACAAGTTGTCTTCAACAACACCCACAACAACAAGGGACACAATAGCATTAGGGTCTCCCACACATTTCCTCAACATGGATACATGAAATAGTTGAACCAAATCCATCTCACTCGGCAATTCCAACTCATAAGCTACCTTTCCAATCCTCCTCATTACCGTATAAGGACCCACATATCTTGGACTCAACTTTTCCTTCTCATCAAAACGAACCACACCCCTCATGGGTGACACCTTCAAATAGACCCAATCACCAAATTTGAATTCAGGATCCCTTCTCCTCACATCGACATAGGATTTTTGATGATTTTGGGCCATCTTCAACCTTTCCCTAATCATCCTAACCTTCTCAAGGACCTCCTTAACAAGAAATGGTCCCAATAAAGCTACCTCTCAAACTTCAAACCACCCAACCGGTGATCTACAAGGCCTACCATAGAGGGCCTCAAAAGGAGTCATACTAATGCTAGAATGATAGCTATTATTGTAGGCAAACTCAATCAATGGAAGGTGATCATCCCAACTATCCCTCAACTCCAATACACAAGCCCTAAGCTTATCCTCAAGTGTTTGGGTAGTTCTTTCGGCTTGGCCATCCGTTTGAGGGTGAAAGGTCATATAAGTTTAACTCTTCTACCAAGACCCCTTTCAAAAGGACCTCCAAAAGTGTAAAGTAAATTGAGCACCATGATCCTATATGATGGACAAAGGAACCCCATGCAACCTCACCAAGTCATGAATGAACAATCTAGCATAATCTTTAGCCCTATATGTGGTCTTAATTGGTAGAAAGTGTACCGATTTCGACATCCTATCAACCACAACCCTAATAGAAACAAAACCCTTTCTAGTCTTAGGCAACCCAACCACAAAATCCATATTAATCACCTCCCTCTTCCAAGTAAGAATCTCTACGTCTTGGGTTAAGCCACCTGGCCTTTGATGCTCGGCTTTGACTTGTTGGCAACTATGACAACCGGATACTAATTTGGCAATGTGCCTCTTTATACCTCCCCACCAATATACCTCTCTCGAATCTCTATACATCTTAGTAGAACCGGGGTGAATACAATAGGAAGAACCATGAGCCTCATTAAGAATCTTTTCTCTCAAGCTATCAACACAAGGCACATATAACCTACCTTGGTATGTAAGACACCATCTTCCCCTTGGGAGAAAATCTCTACGTTACCACCCTTTACCAATGCCTTCAATTATAACTAAGCGGGGTCAAGATCTTACTTACCTTTCACCTCCTCAATCAATGAAGACTTAGAGTCATCAACTACCACAACACCCCCATTATCCACCTCTTCCAACCTAACCCCCAATCTAGCTAACCGATTAACCTCCCTAGCCACCCATTTGCCACTATCATTAACATGTGCTAGGCTACCCCATGGACACCCTACTCAAAGCATTGGCCACCACATTAGCCTTACCGGGATGATAATACAAACTCATATCATAGTCCTTAAGAAATTCTAGCCACCTTCTTTGTATCAAGCTAAGATCTTTTTTAGTGTAGACATACTGGAGACTTTTATGATTGGTAAACACATCAATATGCACCCTATATAGATAATGACAGTAAATTTTCAAAGAAAAGACTACGGCGGCTAATTTAAGATCATGGGTAGTATAATTCTTCTTATGTACTTTGAATTGTCTGAAAGCATAGGCTATCACCTTACCATTTTGCACCAACAAACAACCCAAACCAACCCTTGAAGCATCACGATACACAACAAACCCTTCTAGCCCTTCCGGTAGAGACAATATAGGAGTGTACACAAACTCATCCTTCAATGTTTGGAAACTCTTTTCACACTCATCAGTACACACAAATTTGGCTTATTTTGAGTCAACTTGGTCATAGGAGAAGTAAAAGAAGGGAACCTATTCACAAACCTCCGGTAGTAACCCGCTAAGCCAAAGAAGCTCCTAATATCCGACAAGGTCAATGGTCTAGGCCAATTTCTAATCACATCCGTCTTTTTAGGATCCACCTTAATACCATCCCCCGACACAACATGTCATAGAAAGGCAACCTGTTTTAACCAAAATTCACATTTCCATACTTAGCATACAATTTCTCTTCCCTCAATCTTTGTAGTACTACCCTCAAATGACTCTTATGCTCTTGCTCACTATGTGAATAGATCAAAATATCATCAATGAAGACTACAACAAATAAACCAAGGTAGGGTTTAAAGACCCTATTCATAATATTTATTAAGATAGATGGTGCAAATTAGTCAACCCAAAAGACATCACAACAAACTCATAATGCCCATATCTAGTCCGGAAGGCCGTCTTTGGAATGTCACACTCCTTCACGTTCACTTGATGTACCCGGATCGAAGGCCAATCATAGAGAAGTAACAAGCCCATTGCAATTGGTCAAACAAATCATCAATCCTTAAAAGAGGATACTTATTCATTATAGTGACCCTATTGAGTTACTGGTAATTAAAACACATTCTAAGGGACCCATCCTTCTTCGTTAAAGACAACACCGGTGCACCCCAAGGTGATTGGCTAGTCCTAATAAAACCCTTCTCCAATAAATCCCTCAATTGCTCCTTTAACTACTTTAACTCCGCCGGGGCCATATGGTTTAGGGGGAATAGAAATGGGTTGAGTATCATGAAGAAGGTCTATACCAAAATCTATTTCTTTTTCAGGAGGAACACTGGGAAGATTATTTGGAAAGACATCAAGGAACTGATTTACAATCAGACCGACTCTATAGGAAGGACGTTACATTCCTTACCCTCACAAGATGATAAAGACACCCCTTAGAGATCAATTTATAGGCTTTAATACAAGAGGTGAACCTACCCTTGACCAACACATCACGACTCTCCCACTCAAGGATGAGTTCATTTGGGAATTGGAATTTGACCCTACGAGTTCTACAATCTATAGAGGCATAGTGTGCATGTAACCAATCCATCCCAAGTATGACATCAAAATCCACCATTTCCAACTCAACTAGATCACAAGGCAATATCTTATGCAAAACTCAAGCGGGACAATTTCTGTAAACCTTTCTAGCAACAATAGATGCACCAATAGGAGTAGATACCTTAGAAGACTCACACAACAGTTCGGGCTCAACATAGAACTTTTTGGCAACAAAAGGGGTTACAAAAGAAAGAGTGGCACCCGGATAATCAATGCATACACATCAAAATCAAAGACTTTTAACATACTGGTGATGATAACGGGAGCCTCCTCAACTCCTTGCCTCCCTTGGGATGCATAGAACTAATTGTGTCTTGGGGCACCACCTTTTTTATTATCTCTCCCCAAAGGAACTATATTTGGACCTTGTGGACAAACCTCCTTACCCTTGTTGTAGTTACAAGGATGATCAATCTTTTTGTGACCCACTTCCCCACATCCATAACATGTATTAGTATCCCTCAAGCATGGGCCTCTATGACCCCTACCACATCTTGGACACATATCATTAGGATCCAAGCCACCATCACCTTGGGCCCTTGGGATGTCATTGGCAAACCCCCTATTAGAAGAATGAGAAGACCCTTGGTCTTGATGGAACTGGCCACCCTTTCAACTTTGGAACTTTCCATTAAAACGGGCTTTCTTGGCCTCATTACTCCTTCTCTTCCTCAATTTTTCCTCCATTTTTTTGGCATAGGTCATCAAACGGGGCAAATCCATGTCACTAATCTGTTAGCGGACCGATATTCCTCACTCACCAAATCAGATGCATCCATCACAAACTTGTTCATTCTGACCTTGGGCTAGCAACCAAGTGGGGAGAATATTTAGAGAGTTGATTGAACTTGAGAGTGTACTCCCTCACACTCAAAGACCCTTGTTTCAAATTCATAAACTCCGCCATTTTGGCCTCCATAAGCTCAAGAGGGAAGAACCGATTAAGAAAAGCTGCCTTGAACTCCTCCCATAGCACCACATTTTTGATTCCCTTATCCTCCTTCCATTGATTAAATCATTTTTGTGCAATCCCTTTGAGTTGGTAGGCTTCCAACTTTGATTTCTCTTCTGATCTAACTCCCATGACAGCCCATACCTTGTAGACCTCATCAATGAACTCTTGAGAGTCTGAATCCACTTTTGACCCATAGAATTTTATTGGGTTCATCCTTATGAAGTCTCTCACCCTAGATCCCGAGGTAGGAGCATGAGGGGCTTGGGCCCCTTGATTAAATTCATTGGCCATAACTTGAGCTACAAAAGTGAGAGCATCCCAGAGCTCACCATGAGCCGGTTGTTCCTCGGGAGTGCGGGCTCTCCTTCCTCTTGTGTTAGGAATGATCTAAGCATGACAAAGAACATTCATTAGAGGGAAAACTCACCTCACTTCTATAGTATAACATTGATCAATAACAGGGGAAACATTTCCTAAAACGTCTCATAGCCTCCTACTCATAATTATGGTGCAAAACACGACCATGAATAGGACTCTACTTGACGCGGTGTGTTGGATACAAAAGATTATTAACAACCTAATGCTCTGATACCAATTTTGTCACGATCTAAGCCTAGGACCTAGATGTGACATATCAAATGGGGAATCCGAAGGGACACCAAACAAGCCTCTTAACATATCATTACACATCATTGGTTGCAGAAGTAATTAAACAACCTAATTAGATGAGAAATAAGGGACAAAGGGGCTAAAGGGAAATTTTCATAACATAAACATCAAAACAAGAGAGTCAAGGCTCCATACATAACATGTCCAACAACACCTCTAAAACTTAGATAGGAGCGGGGGCCAAGACAAGCAACCTGGCTCACCCTCATAGTCAATACATACATAAAAGGAAGATAGTCTTAATACATAGCATAAGATTATAGACACTGTCCCTAGAATGGAGAACTCACCAACTAGCTTGAGAGAAATCGTACAAGCCACATGGAGGAAGATGCTCAAGTGGGGATCCGGTTCCTACATGGTGACATCATGTAGGCATAGAGTATACGTTGGTACGTTTGAATATACTAATTATGTAGGATGCAATGCAACAAGAGATAAGAAGCATAATCGATATGCATAACATAGGTAATAAATAAGCATGTAGCAATATGGCATGCATGAAAGATGCTTGAAGTAAATTATGCTTTCATAGAACATAGTACATGTGTAAGAAGAGACCATCATTATAACATTCACAGTCTATTGAGGTACCAACCCCTTAATTGGTTAGTGGATCGTCTCATCGTACCACCCATGGTGATTGAGATACCAACCCCTCAGTTGGTTGGTGGATCTTCTCACCGTACCACCCGTGATGATTGAGGTACCAACCCCAAGTAATATACATCAAAATCCTTCATCAAATCCCATAATGGATCTTAGGCTCGTAGCTCAAAACATGCTAAAATAGTCACAATTTCATGAAACCCCAACATAGTTCATAGTCTTATTCATAATAAGTAAGACACATAAGTAAATCAACTTGAAATCATGCAATTTAGGTAAAAAGGAAGCTTGGGCTTTAAGGGTGAAAGGAATCGATGAAAGAAACCCACATACCATCGTTTTGGAGAATTTCTTGGTGAAGATTTGAATGGAGTCATGAAGATTGGATGAATTCTTAAGTTCTACAAGAGATTTCGACACTTGAATTTTGAGAGAAATATTAGTCTAAGTGTTTGAGAGAGTATTTGGGAATGTCATGGATGATATGAAGGTGAAATATGGCTTAGATACTTTCATGCATGGGAAGACTTAGGCAAAAGATCCAAAAGCCTTAGACCGAGCAACAAATAATTGGGCATAAAATACACACTGGCGCGCCCTTGGCCCATCGCGCCTTGGGCACGCTAGCTCCTTGGAAATCGCATTTTTGCAATTTTCAAATTTTGGTGTGGTTGCTCTAAATCGGGGTTAGGAACATGTCCCACTCAATTTTGCCCTTTGAACAAGAATATGAAGTTGAATGTTCGATATCATGCATGAATTTTGAGTTATATGGAAATTATGATTCTGGGTACTTCCGAGGCACCTTTTCGGGCACTTTTTGGGTCGTTCCAAGTAGGCTTTCTATAAAGACCCCTGGGGTCGACCCCATACCTCTAATCATATTTGGTGCTAAGTAATCATCTCACGGGAAGACATATGCATATACATTCTTGTAATAGGACCATAAATCATTTAAAATTGTAATCATGTATACGTGGGTTAAAAGCCAAATCATACTTCAATTCATGCCTTCATACATAGGTATAACTCAATCATACTTGTGCATGACTTCATGCATAGGAATAGATTATTCATACTTGTACATGATGCTGTATACACACCCATAAGTGCTTAAAACCATATCATAGACATTTTTGTGGTCACATTCATGTCATAACTATACTTGCCTTTAAATTATAATCATATCCATAATTGATAGTCATATCTATAGTAAAACTTCATGAAAAGTCATATTTAAGCATGTATAAGAGTAGTTCATTCATACTTGTACAAGATGGTGTATACATATCCATTAGTTTACAGACATTTCATTATTATCATAGGGTTCATAATCAAGTCATAATCGTATAATACAGAAATCATGTTCATGCCTATAATTGATAGTCAAATCCATAGTAAAACATCATGAAAAGTCATGTTTATGCATGCTCATGATGTGAGGAGTGAGAGGATAGCACGAGTAGTTGAAATTCATACTTAACACATGAAACTAATATATATATTCATGCATAAACTAAGTTGAAATCAAACTTTGGATCACAATTGACACTACACATGCATGAAACCAAGCTTAAAGGGGACATGCAAGTTCAAAGTGTATACAGATCATATAAATCAATGGAATAAGTAGTAATTCATGCTTACATTATCATTTGAGTACTCCATAGCAAAATTTCAACAATTTAGAACCAAATCATGAAAATCAACCTTAAATCTCACTTAAAGTTCATCCAAAGTTGGAAATAGGATTTGGGCTTCATGATTGAAAAAAAATCATGAATGAAACGTTACTTACCTTGCTTGAATTAGAGAGTTTAAGATGAGGCAGACTTGAACTTGAAATCACACCGGAGACCTTAGCTTGAATCTTCAAAGTCATGATGTTTTGAGACTTAGATTTTAGGAACTAAGTGTGGGACTTGATATGGTGTGAATGTAAATGACTAAGAAATGATTTAGAAGTGTTAAGAAGGGCGTAAAAGTCCTAAAAGACCAAGGAATTATCACGACCAAAGCCTGGGGCCTAGGTGTAACACAAGAATGAGAACCTAAAGGGGCCCCCAAAAAATCTTGTTAAGCATGCATGGCACATCCTTGGTTGCAAAAGTATAATTAAACAAACAAGCAAGTAATTTCTAGGGGAAATGAGACTTTGGACTCAAGCTATGAGGATGTATAGGAAAGAGGATTAGCATGTACACATAATAAATATATACTAAGGGGAGGGTAAGTATGAATCACCTTATAGGGATATTAGGGAGTCGGGATCTACAACCACAACAACAAGAAGAAGAATCAACACATAAGGAGAGGGTTAGGACTAAGGGAAGTCTTCAAAATTAAATAATCACCATAGAAGTCAAGCTCTCAACATACATATCCATATCCAGCAACACCTCTAAATGAGTGGAACAGGGGCCAAGACATCTCCTAGGCTCACTCTTAAAAGATAAATATCCATAAATAGATGTCTTAACAAAAGCATGAAAGCAAGTGGATATTGTCCCCAAAATGGAGGACTTACCAATAGATGTCTTCAATCAACCCGTTTAGCCAAGTAGAGAAAGAGTATGAATAGGAGCTCCAGTCCCTACATGGTTAGATTATGTAGG
The DNA here is from genome assembly GCA_026153255.1 of Solanum medicagineum. Classification (NCBI taxonomy): domain Eukaryota; kingdom Viridiplantae; phylum Streptophyta; class Magnoliopsida; order Solanales; family Solanaceae; genus Solanum; species Solanum medicagineum. The sequence continues at coordinate 34,150 of JAPFFP010056261.1, read as the reverse complement.
CAAAAAGTATGCATTAATACTTGAAATGTACTAATTATGCGGGGTGCAATGCAACAAGGAATATAAGCCATAATTAAACAAAATAGATAATTATAATCAAAGGATATAAGCTTAATATGTCATGAATGATAAATTCTTAGTCAAAACATGCATGAGGAATCACCAAGTAACTTGATATATCGTAAAAAGGTGGGAAAGGGACCATAACAAATATGTAAGACCAAGAGAGATACTACTTAAAATTCTGATGTCCGCTCCACACAGGACTAAGAGTGGTCTACTTTGCCAAGGTAAATGAAACACTCACCTTATGGCATGGTGCTTTTGAAAAGTATAATAAAATATCCCTACCTTACTACATGACCTTTTTTATACTTTTCACAAGGCATCCTTACCTTACAGCATGGCCTTTTTGGCAAGTTCAAAAAATATTCTTACCTTACGACATTGCCTTTTTGGTAGGTACAAGTGAATATAGGGAATCAATATCATAAACCTACGGTTGCACATAATTTAGGGACAATGGCTATCAACCATGGTCCTCTCGGTGCTAGGTCAACAATCCCATGAAATAGTAAATTCATATACTTAAATCATATGTTACATAATTCATAAAATTGGTAGTATCTCACGAGTAGCTCATTAAAACATCACATTATAATATCAAAGAATAGGGCTTCATAACATTCTTAATATTCATAATGTACTCATGAGCTTATATCATACTCATTAGCCCCTTTTTATATTTATAACATGCATAATTTGCATATCTTCCCTCAAGGCTTTCATCACATAAGCTTGACCCATAACTTTGATAAAATCATGATGGGGGTGTTTTCTTAAATAATGCAACTCAAGAATAAATAACATGAGAGGGGTAAAATAGAATCATTTGAGAATTATTCACAGTAACCCACTAAACAAAGCAAAGCTTAATTAGGCCATCATTAAACCCTCATGTGCATCATAAGTTCCACATTGCATTTCATTTCATAATAGTGTTCGAGGATAAAGTATCATAGATTTCTTCATAATATCATCATATTAAAGAGTTCATGCAACAACCATAAGTGACCTATAAGTTGAAATTACATGAGGTAGAGGGTTGGTTGAGCTTTGTAGAGGAAAGGTTTTCAAAAATGAAAAACCCACATACCTTGGTCTATTTGGAGATGGGAATCGTGTTAGTGGATGAATAAAATTCAAAACCCTAGCTTGCACCTTTTACTTGACTATCTTGAGGAAGCTTGAGAGTTTTTGGGAAGAGGTTAGGACTTAGGATATTTTAGAGTGAATGAGAATGGAGTAGTTTAGGTTGTATAGGGCTGAAAAGGGCTTCATTAGGGGTGTAAATGATGTAGCATAGGCTTAGAATATTAAAAAATGTCAAATTTACCCTTTCTAAACTTGTCGAACCAGACCACGAGATCCCGATCGCAGGTCATGGTACTATCCACAGGTTACGGAAAATGGTCTCGTCCTATTAACTTCTTGGACCCTCAGAAAGCTTGTTTAAAGTTCCAACCATGACTCCATATACGATCTGTCAAACAAACCATGGGTTGTCCGACTTGTTCGGACACCTAACTTCAGAAAACCATTTTTTACCAAGTCTGCCCACCATTGCGCGAGAACAAGTTATGACACGTGGAACAACCTACGACTCATGGTTTCTTTCGTGCAATGGCTGCCCTCTGAACTTGAGATACTAGAATTACACCCTTAGGACCCACGAACCCATGTATGGCCCATGTTTAATTTGACAGCCCATAAACCCCTTCGTGAACTCCACTTACACTTTGAAAATTTTTAGACTTCATTTCTTAGAAACTTTCATACATACCAATATGTGAGGCTTTAAAATATCACCCCCTTAGGAACATTCATCCCCAAATGTGTTAAACACAAGCTCTAAGGAATAGAATGCATGCATCATATGCAAAAATGCAACATATACATCATGAAAATTTTCAAACCATGCTTCAATTAACATTTACAATGCAACCTCAAAATCACTCAATCAAGCACAGATGACATGAAAATGACATACAAGGAAGGGGAGTATCTCAACTAGGAAGTCATAGTACCTTACGCTTGATTAAAATGAAAGAGATAAGGGTATCACTTCTTCATGTCCTCTTCAGCTTCCCAAGTGGAACTTTCGACTTGTTGGTTCCTCTAAAGAACTTTGATGGATACCACATCTTTGTTTCTCAACTTTTTCACTTGCCTAATCAATACTTCCACCGAAACTTCCTCATATGTCAAGTTCACTTCAACATTCACCTCTAAGGGCATAATAGATCTAGGGTCTCCAACACACTTCCTTAACATGTACACATGGAAGAACAGATGAACCATGCTCATCTCCATGGGAAACTCTAATTCTTATAAAACTTTACAAACATGCCTCATAATCCAGTAAGACCCTACATAATTAGGGCTTAACTTCACTTTTTTGGCAAAACGAACCACGCCTTTCATTGGCAAAACCTTCAAGTACAACCAATCATCAACTTAAACTCAAGGTCTCTCCTCCTAGTGTCGGCATAAGACTTTTGCTGACTTTGAGCCGTCTTCTATCTTTCCCTTATCACTTTCATCACTTCTAGAGCTTCTATAACAAAATCTGAACCTAACAAAGCCATGTCTCCCACTTTGAATCGCTAACTAGAGATCTACAACATCTACCATATTAAGCTTCAAAGGGAGACATTTCGATACTAGAGTGATAACTGTTGTTGTACGCAAACTCAATATGTGGAAGATGCTCATCCCAACTACCCTTAAACTCCAAAACACAAGCCCTAAGTGTATCCTCAAGAGTCTGAATGGTCCTTTTAGCTTGGCCATTCATTTATGGGTGAAATGTCGTGCTAAGCTTTAGTTAAGTACCAAGGCCTCTTTGGAAAGAAATCCAAAAGTGTGGGGTAAATTGAGTACCGTGATTCGAAATAATAGCCAATAGAACTCCATGCAATCTAATGAACTCATGAATTTACAACTTAGCATAATCTTTGGTTCCACATGTTGTTTTAACCAGTAAGAAGTGAGATGATTTCATCATGCTATCAACAATGACCCAAAATAAATCAAAATGCCTCTTAATCTTAGGCAAGCCAATCACAAAGCCCATGTTGATATCTTTCCACTTCCAAGTAGGAATTTCTATAACTAGTGCTAGGCCACCTTGCCGTTTATGTTCGACTTTGACTTGTTGGAAATTGTTGAAACTAGCTACAAACTTAGCAATATCTCTCTTTTTACTACACCACCAATAACTTTTCTCAAATACCTATACATCTTAGTAGTATTGGGGTGAATAGAATACAACAAACTATCTGCCTCTTTCAAAATAAAGTCCCTCAACCGATCAACATTTGGTACACACAATCTACCTTGATATCAAGAGCACCATCTCCCTCTTGGGAAAACACTGCCACTTTTCCCTCCTTCACCAATGCCTTAAATTGTAACAAATTGGGGCCAAGGTCTTCTTTGGATTTGACCTCTTAGATCAAGGAAGACTTAGAACCATCTACAACTATCACACCTCCATTTTTGGCTTAATCCAACCTAACTACCAATCTAGCCAACTAGTGAACTTCTCTTGCCAATTACTTCTTGTCCTCATCCGTGTGAGCCATACTCTCCATGGACACTCTACTTAGAGCATCGGAAAAAAAAATCAACCTTGCATGAATGATAATAGACACTCATATCATAATCCTTTAGGAGTTCTAATCACCTTCTTTGCCTCAAATTAAGATCTCTTTAGGTGAACACATATTGGAGACTCTTGTGGTTATTGAACACATCCACATGGACTCCATATTAATAGTGATGCCATATCTTCAAAGCAAATACTACGACCACCAATTCAAGATTATGGGTGGGGTAGCTACGCTCATTCACCTTTGGTCTCCTACAAGCATAGGCAAAACCTTGCCACTATGCATCAATACACACCCCAAACTAATTCTTGAATCATCACAAGATACCACAAATCCTTCTAACCCTTTCAGTTGAGCCAAGATAGGAGCGGATGTAAGCTTATCTTTCAAAATTTGAAAATTCCTTTCACATTCATCTGTCCCAACAAATTTGGCCTTCTTTTGTGTTAATTTAGTCAAAGGGGAAGCAATTGAGGAGAACTGCTCAATAAATCTCTGGTAGTACCTCGCCAAGCCGAAGAAACTCCTAATCTATAGGAGTCAAGGGCCTAGGTCAATTCCTTATCACCTCTATCTTTTTCGAATCCACTTTAATCCCTTCACCCGACACTACGTGCCCTACGAATAAAATTTTAACCAAAACTCACATTTGTCAAACTTAGCAAACAACCTTTTTCCCTCAATGTTTACAACACCACCTTCAAATGTTTCATTTGCTCTTCTTGACTCCGAGAATAAATCAGAATATCATCAATGAATGCCACTACAAACATGTCCAGGTAGGGTTTGAAGACCCTATTTATGAGGTCCATAAATATCACCAAAGCATTGGTTAAGCCAAAAGACATTACCATAAATTCATAATGCCTATATCTAGTCCAAAGATCCTTTTTTTGGATGTCACACTCCCTTACTCTCAGTGGACAATACCCAGACCGAAGGTCACTCTTTGAGAAGTGCCTACCCCTTGAAATTGATCAAATAGGTCATCTATCCTTGGAAAAGGATACTTGTTCTTGATGGTGACTTTGTTGAGTTGCCAATAGTTGATGCACATCCTAAGGAGCCATCCTTCTTCCTCACAAGCAAGACCAGTGCACCCCTAGGTAACTTTCTAGGCCTTATGAAGCCCTTCTCCAATAAATCTTTCAATTCAACCTTTAAATCCTTCAATTCTACTAAGGCAATAAGATAGGGAGGAATGGAAATGGGGTGAGTATTAGGGAGGAGGTATACCAAAATCTATTTTTCTTTTGGGAGGAACACCGGGGAGTTTATCGGGAAAGAGATAAAGAAATTCATTGATCACCAAAACCGATTCAATAGAAATGACTTTAGACTTAACATCTCTAACCCTTACAAGAAGGTAAATACAATCCTTAGAAATCACCTTTCGATCCTTAATACAAAATATTATCCTACCCTGAACCACTGAATCATGGAAAAACCCCTCATGTGCAGTACAATGCCCCATAATCGTAATTTGCATGTCTCAAAATTCGTGTATAATTTTAAAAATATGACTTCATATTCTTGATCAGGGGAAAAATTGAGGAGGAAATAGGTATAAGCCAGATTTTTGAAGACCCATAGCGAAAAATAATTTTTGCTAATTTGTCACGACCCAAGCCTAGGGCCTAGACGTGACCGGCGAATGGGGAACCTGAAGGAACCCCAAACAAGCCTCATAGCATATTAGTACACACCCTTGGTTGTGGAACAATTAGATGACATTTGAAGAAATGAAATAAGGGAAAAGGGGACTAAGGGAGAACTTGTCATAACATAGAATCAAGTAATAATAGAATCAACTCATAGCATAAATACATAACTTTGTCCAAAAACACCTTTACTACACAAATAATGGTGGGACCAAGACATACAACTGGGCTCACCCTCATAGTCATAAGTAAATGATAAAGTAAAGAGAATCTTAATACATAGTGTGAGAGAATAATCCTTGTCCCCAGAATGGAGGACTCACCAAAGAATAACTTGAACAATCCATCTAGCCATAAGAAGAATCAATAGGAGCTTCGGTCCTTACATGGTGATATCATGTAGGCAAGAGTATGTGTAATTAGTATGTTTGAATGTACTAAGTATGTGGGATGCAATGCAATAATAGATAGGCAACATAATCCAAAATGTATAATGATAGGCAATAGGCATGATATAGCAATATGACATGCATGATCAATGTATAAGTAAAACATGCTTTAGTGACCTATACTTATCTAGAATATCGTATGTGTAGAAGAGACCAAGCTAGATTTTCAAGGTATGAACCCCTTGGGGTTAGTGATGATGCCACCCCATCACTTAGGTGGATGAGTATGAAACCCCATCTAGGTTGGTGATTATGCCGCCTTATCATCGAGGTGGATGAGTATGAACCCCAATCTAGGTTGATGATTATGCCACCCTATCACTGAAATGGATGAGTATGAACCCCCATTTAGGTTACCCGGGCTCTTGTCCCCCTTGGATTGGGTATGGTCTAACGCAACACTTTATATAGGATTCATTATAAGCTCTAATGCAATACATCATCTATGAATAATCATATACATAAGATCAACTCCTTATTATACATCATTCATATCATATCTCATGCTCATTTACTCATCATAACATCATTCATATTATGTCTCATGCTTTGGACCTTCAATTCCTCAAGAAACAATCACCGGACATTTTATCAAACACTTGGCGGGTGTGCAATAGGGGTAAAAGACCATGAAAATTAGAGATGAAATCATGCAAGAAAATCAGTGGTAAAACCATCCATCAACACCTTGCAACACCCACAAGACATTCACATCAAAACCCCACATGAAATCCAATATTAGATCCAAGATTAAGAGCTCAAAACATGCTAAAACAACCATACTTTCATGAACTAAAATCACTGTGCAATAAATTTCTCAATATACAAGACCCACATGTAAAATCAACTTTAAATCATGCATTATTCATTAAAAGAGGGTTTAGGCCCATGGGTGGAAGGACCCAATGGTTCAACACCACATACCACAGCTTTGGAGAGGTTCTTGAAGAATACTTTAATGGAGACTTGAAGCTTGAGTGAAATCCTTGAAGAAATCCTTAAGATAGGTCTTGAGCTTGGGACTTGTATTTAAGGTGAAATATGAGTCTAAATGTTTGAGTGTGCTTCGGGGAATGCTTAGGATGACATGAGGGTGTAATAAGGCTAAGTATATGTATTTTAAAGTGTGGGAACCCTTATGCCCAAGACTTAAAGGTGTTGGACCGAAGTCAAGAGAAAATAGGACCAAAACGGACTGCTCACTGGAAATTGCATTTTTTGCACGGGCGAAGTTTTACAAAAATTGGCATAAATCCTTCATCCGAACTCGGAATGAGGTGAAACAAAGTGCATTAGAAAGATAACTCAAAGGGATTTCAGCTAGTAGTTTGTAGGCCACCCAATTCTTTGTGTGCTAAGAGATATCCCCCTTCAAAGTGGACCCTCCTAAATAGCATATTTTGCGATTTTCGGATTTTGATATGGTTGCTCTAGAATTTGGATTAGATCCATCTCCCACCCAATTTGACCTACCTAATCAAGAATATGAAGTCAGTTTTTCAAAATAACAAACGGATTTTTAGATATATGGAAAATAAAATTCAGGACACTTCCGAGGCACTTTTTGGGTACTTTTTTTTGGGTCATTTCAATATCTCCCCCTTGGGAACATTCATCCCCGAATGTAGAAAAGACGTACAAGACAAGAGTAATAATTAACAAATCTGCCCAAATACGAATGCAACATTACATTTAAACCACCGTTTTCGAAATCTCAACATCAGTGTAAAATCATCATAAACTTGTAAACTTAAACATGAATGCATATGAATGACATAGGGGCTGAAATGCAAGACTTGAAATCATAAAAGGACTTGAAGTGTTATCATAAGCTTGAATAGAATGAAAGAGATATAGATATTTCTCCTCCATGCTCGTTCCGGCTCCCCAAGAGACATATACGAATAAACGACTCTTCCCAAAGGGCCTTGAAGAACACTACGTCATTATCAATTCACTTCTTCACTCATCCATCCAACACCTCCACTGGGACTTTCTCTTAAGTCAAATTAGCCTCTTTAACGCCCACAACCTCAAAGTGTTCTATAATACTAAAGTCACCAACACATCACATCCACTTAGAAGCATGTCAAACTGGATTAACCGTATCTACACCCAAAGGCAATCCCCAAACTTAAGCAACTTTACCAACCTCCCTCTACACTCTAATAAGGACTCACAATCCTCAACTCAATTGTCAATCTTAAATACACCTAACCCACTTGGTACCATAACCACCATCTCCCCTGAATAAGGTGGACTCAAGGCCTTGCTTAATTTAGTCCTCTTATCCTAAGAAGATTTGGAACCATCAAGAACCCTATACTACCATTCTCAACTTCCTTCAACCTAACTCCCTATCTAGCTGACTGATGGACTCTACTAGACTCCTCCTTGCCACCATTTACAACACATGTTAGGCTACCTAAAGTACCAACCGCAACACTAGCCTTACTGGAAAAAAACTAATGCACACTCACATCATAATTCATAAAGACTTCTAACCACCTTTTTGCTACCCACAATGCACAATTACCACATTTAGCAAACAAACTCTCATCCTCTTAGACTTGCAACACTACCCCCAGATGTTTCACAAGTTCTATACAAATCAGTACTTCATTACTAGAAATCACCACAAACATGCCAAGGTAGGGTTTTAAGACCCTAACTCAAGAAATCCACAATCATTACCGGTGCATTAGTCAACCAAGCAAATCCATCAATACTAATAATGTTTACTCCTAATTCGAAAAGACATCTAGGGGTATTACCTACCTTCATTCTCACTTAGGGACAAAACCTTAACCAAAGATCAATGTTAGAGAAGTGAGTAACACATCGTAGTTGACTAAATAGATTGACTATCCTTACTCATCATATTACAACCTTACGGGTTCTACACTCATTAGAAACATGCTATGCAAGTAGACCAAACTATCCCAAGACCCTCAACACAACAAGCTAAGTCGTCATCTCACAAGAATACTTATAATATGCATGCACATACTCTCAAAGAGGCAATGGTCATCTTCCAAATCATTTCAATGCAAAATTGGGCTTAAAAGCCAAAAACCATTCATAATAATTCATACTTAGGCTCAATGCCAAAATCATAATTTCATAGTCATAATACTCATGCATAGGAATGACCCAGTCATATACAAAATGGTGCAAGCACCCAAAATGCTTAAAGAGCTAAAATTAAAGACATATATGTGATCACAATATTGTCATAACCCAACCTTTTATCCAAAATCATACTATAAAATGAAATTGGGCTTACCCATAACACAACTTTTCAAAATAATCTGTGTACATGAATGCATATGCTATGAACAATGAGGAAATGACATGATTTATTAAGACTTTATTTAAAATCAACATGTATAGTATGAAGTTGAAGTGAAAACATAATTAATTTCATATTTAAATCCATAGTATAATCTCTCATGCATAAATGATTTCATAAGGGGGACATGCATACTTATAACTCCATGAGCCCAAGGCAAATCCTCATATAATGGTTTAAATCACATTAAAATCATCAAATAAACACTACTCATGCATCAGTATAATATTAAGAATCATAATATTCAAATTTCAAATTAAAATAAGTAAAATCCATGTAGGTTTTCTTGAAAATAAATTTTGGGTCTCTTTGATTGGAAGGAATTAAGGACCAACCCACATACACATGAATTCTACTAGCACTAAGGAATAACAAAAGAAATAACAACCCCCCGGACCTATCAAATCACCCTACTCACAACCACCGGCAATAGCCCAATAAACCCAAGAGGCTCCTAATATCCGGTGAAGTCAAAGGTCTAGGCTAATGTCTAATCACCTTCGTCTTTCTAAGGTCCACCTTAATACCATCACTCGACACCACACAACCTAGGAGGCAACCTCTTACCACCAAAATTCCCATCTCACCTAATAGCTCCCAACCTTCTTCCTTAAACTTGTAGTACTACTCTCAAATAATTCACATGCACTACCTCATTAGGGAATGAACCACATTATCATCATCAAAATCACCATAAACCCATTAGAGTTGGGACTAAGTATCTTACTCATGAGACTTATAGGCATAATTAGCGTACTGGTCAAACTAAAAGACACTACCCCAAATTCAAAATATCGGAAAGGGGCATTCAAGACCTCATATGCCACCACCAATAATTTCTATAAACAAAACAACTTAAGTTCAACACCTCCAATTTTCACAAGATTATAAATGCAACCCCTTGGAGACTAATTGTACCGTAAGACATGAAATGGATCTACCTTCCTTGCTATTGCTTAACAACCTCCCCCTCAAAGACGGGCTCATAAGGGATTCAGGATCTAAGTCTACAGGTCCTACCATCCATGAAGACACAACATGCATGCAACCATTTCATCCCTAGTATGAAATTAAAATCTACTACACTAAATACAACAAGCCACAAAGCAAGACCTAATGAAATACAAACCCGGACCAACACCTATGAACTTTCTAGCAACAATATACCCAACCAAGAGATAAACACTAAAGGTTCACATCACAACTTAGGGCACGCACACAAGAAGCCCCACCATCAACTAAAATAAGATAGAAGAAATAGTGAAACTCGGATCCATCAAAATCAAAACCTTCTACTTACCTTCCTTCACCTTCCTCTTTGAAGCGGCATGATCAACTAAAAGAGCAAAGAATATTTGTTAGAGGAGAAAGACCTATCTCACTTCTAAAGCACGACATAGACGATGAAGAAGGGAAACTTTTCCTAAAAAATCTCATAGCCTCCTACTCATATTTGTTGTGCACAACACAACCATGAACAAGACTCTAATCGACATGGCGTATTGAACTCCGAGGATCTAACAACCTAGTGCTCTGAGACCATCTTTGTCACGATCCAAGCCTAGGGCATACATTTGACTAGTGAATAGGGAACCCGAAGGAACCCCAAACAAGCCTCATAGCATATCATTGCATATCCTTGGTCGCGGAACAATTAAATGACATTTGAAGAATGGAAATAAGGGAAAAGGGGACTAAGGGAGAACTTGTCATAACATAGAGTCAAGAGATAATAAAATCAACTCATGGCATAAATAATTAGCTTTGTCCAACAATACCTCTACTACATAAATAATGGTGGAGGCCAAGACATATAACCAGCTCACCCTCATAGTCATAAGTAAATGATAAAGTAAAGAGAATCTTAATACATAGTGTGAAAGAGTAGTCCTTGTCCCCGGAATGGAGGAATCACCAAAGGCTAACTTGAACAATCGATATAGCCACAAGAAGAATCAATAGGAGCTTCGGTCCCTACATGGTGATATCATGTAGGAAAGAGTACGCATACTATACTTGAATGTACTAAGTATGTGGGATGCAATGCAACAATAGATAGGCATCAAAATAAAAAATGCATAACAATAGGCAATAGGAATGATATAGCAATATGACATGCATGATCAATGCATACGTAAAACATGCTTTAGTAACCCATACTCATGTAGAATATCATATAGGTAGAAGAGACCAAGCTAGATTTCCAAGGTATGAACCCCTTGAGGTTAGTGGTGATGCCGCCCCATCACTTAGGTGGATGAGTATGAATCCCCATCTAGATTGGTGTTTATGCCGCCTTATCATCGAGGTGGATGAGTATGAATCCCCATCAAGGTTGATGATTATGCCGCCCTATCACCGAAGTGGATGAGTATGAACCCCCATCTAGGTTGATGGTTATGTTTCCCTATCATCGAGGTGGATGAGTATGAACCCCCATCTAGGTTACCCAGGCCCTTGTACCCCCCAGATTGGGTATGGTCTAATGCAACACTTTATATAGGATTCATCACAAGCTCTAATGCAATACATCATGTAAGAATAATCATATCCATAAGCTCATCTCCTCATTATACATCAATCATATCATATCTCATGCTCATTTAATCATCCTAACATCATTCATATCATATCTCATGCTTTGGACCTACAATTCCTCAAGAAACCATAACCGGACGTTTTGTCAAACACTTGACGGGTGTGCAATGGGGGTATAAGACCATGAAATTTAGAGATGAAATCATGCAAGAAAATTAGTGGTAAAACCATCAATCAACACCTTGCAACACACCCAAGACATTCACATCAAAATCCCTCGTGAGATCCAACATTAGATCCAAGATTTTGAGCTCAAAACATGCTAAAAGATCATACTTTCATGAACTAAAATCACTCGGTAAATTTCTCAATGTACAAGACCCACATGTAAAACCAACTTTAAATCGTGCAATATTAATTATAAGAGGGTGTAGGAACCATGGGTGGAAGGACCCAATAGTTCAACACCACATACCTTAGCTTTTGAGAGTTTCTTGAAGAAGACTTTAATGGAGATTTGAAGCTTGAGTGAAATCCTTGAAGAAATCCTTAAGATTGGTCTTGAGTTTGGGACTTGAATTTAGGGTGGAATATGAGTTTAAATGTTTGAGTGAGTTTTGGGGAATGTTTAGGATGATATGAGGTTGAAATAAGGTTAGACATATATGTATTTTCAAGTGTGGTAACCCTTAGGCCCAAGACTTAAAAGTGTTGGACCGAAGTCAAGAGAAAATAGGACCGAAGCAGATACCTCACTGGAAATTATATTTTCTGCATGGGTGATCTTTACGAAAATGGGTATAAATCCTTTATCTAAACTCAGAATAAGGTGAAACGAAGTGCATCAGAAAGCTAACTTAAAGGGATTTTAGTTGAAAGGTTGTGAGGTACCCAATTCTTTGTATTCTTAGATATATGCCCCTTCAAAGTGGACCCTCCTAAATAGCGTACTTTTTGATTTTTGAATTTTGATACGATTACTCTAAAATTCGGGTTAGACCATTACCCACTCAATTTTACCCCTGAACAAGAATATGAAGTCGGATTTTAAAAATAACAAATGAATATTTAGATATATGGATAACAAGATTTGGGGCACTTCCGAGGCATGTTTTTGGGAAATTTATTTTTGGGTTGTTTCATAATTTTTTGATATTCAGTGTCTATCCGTGCCCAGGCGGTGATGTGCTTGGGGAGTGGACTAGTGTATTTGCTGATCCGCATCTTGTCCTCATTGCGCCTAGGGTGCGGACCAATGTAATATTTTCCTTATTTTCATATTTCATCCAAGGGCATTGGGGTAATAGCCCCATGCTTATTAAAATGTGAAATCTCCCATACTTAGCCATTTTCAACTCTATAGCTCACAAAACCCTCTCTAAAACTTCTCCAACACTTTATCAAATCTATCATTCAAATTCAAGGATTTCAACCTTAATTTTGGAACTCCAGAACCCATCTCAAGCTTCAAGTCTCCTTCAAGTTCATTTCAAGGAATTCAAGGTTTAAGTTATGTGGGTCTTCATCCATAGGTCCTTTCACCCATGGAGCCCATTCTTCTCTTTTTATGAAAATTGCATGATTTCAAGTTATATTACTTAAGGGTATCTTTTATTATGAATTATGAACATAAAATATGTTGGGATTTTATTAAGTATTGATTGATTATTTATGAATATCTATTTCAAGTTTATTTCATAAGTTGGTTTGGTCTATTGAGACTATGCATGATTTGAGCTATGAAGCCATGAACTATTATGAGCTTTGGTTATGGATTTCAAGATAATCTAAAACAAGGGTTTTACTAAAATATTGGTGGGTTGATTTGCATTGAGTTTACTCATCTTGTTTTACTCTTCAATTGCATGACTTTGAACAAGTATCATAAACCCACCATGTGTTTGATAAAATTACATGGCAAGAATTCTCAAGTTGTTGATCTAATACATGATTTACAAGTTAAGTGAGTTCATGATGATTAAGGGCTTTTAACCATGTATTAAATTCATGAAAAGTATTTATGATTTTACAAGCATTGAGTTGAGCCCTATTTCAAGATTTTTACCTCTTATGAGCCAATCATATTAAAGCAAGGGATCATGTATGATTATTATCTACTATCATGTTCAAGTTAGGCTCACTAGTAGAGGTCAAGCATGTTTAAGAGCTACTCATGTCATGTAATCATGTCTCTTACAAGTTACTCATGTTGTTATTAAAGTATGATTATTTCAAGTATTTCGTGGGATTTGACTTAGCACCGATTGAGGCTTAAGATGGGGGCTCTACTCAAGGGGTCCTTATATAAAGTCTTTAGTCACAAAACTATGTGCCACCAAAGGATTATGAATATTACCCTTGCTATACTAGTATATCTAGTTCATGTTATCATGTTTGGTTTACCTTGGCAAGTAGACTACACTTCTCCAGGGGGTGTCATGCCCAGTCACATGTACCAAGGGGGTGTCATGCCCAATCACATGTACCAAGGGGGTGTCATGCCTTGGAGTCCAAGTTGTAGCTACTTGGTCTATGTTGGTTGAGGTCTCTTCTTATATATATGATATATTATGCAAATGAAATGTCTTACAGGCATGTTTCATTACAAGCATTGATCTTGCATGTCATAGTGAGATTATATATCCATTGATTATGATTATGCATTTTGAAGATATTGGCTTATGTCTTTGTTTCATTGTATCCTGTGTACTTAGTACATTCAAATGTACTAACACATACTCTATGCCTACATGATATTACCATATAGGGACCGGAGCTCATTTTGATCATCGTCCTCCACGTGGCTAGATCAGTTCTCCAAGAAAGCTTTTGATGAGTCCTCAACTCCGAGGACAATATCTACTCTATTTCATGCTACGATAAGACTTGTTCCTTTTGTTGGATGCTTATTATTATAAGGGTGAGCTTGAGAAGTGTCTTGGCCCCCGCTCCATTCTAAAGTAGGTGTATTGTTGGAAACTAACTTTATATATACTTTCAAGCTTGACTCTTCTTATGTTTCTATATTTATGAAAGATTTCCCTTAGTCCCACTTCCCTTTTATACTTGACTCTTATTGAGGTTTATTTTACTTCCGCAACTAAGGATGTGTATATGTTACAATCAAGAGGCTTGTTTGGGTTGTCTTCAGACTTCTTATTCATCGTTTCTCGTCTAGGCCCTAGTCTTGGGCCGTGATAAGCTTGGTATCAAAGCAGTCGGTTGTTAATGTCCTCAAAAATCTGACACACTGAGTCGAATAAAGTCTTATTCATGGTTGTAAATTGAGTCAGAACTATGAATGGGAAACTATGATGAATTTTAGGAAATGTTTCACTTCTTCATGATCTATATCGTGCTTTAGATGTAAAGATAAGCTTTCCCCCAACAAATGTTCTTTTCTCCTCTACATCATATTGCTACCAAGGGGAAGGCTAAGGAGAGCCTGTAGACCCAAGGATCAACCGGCCCCTCCAGCTCCTCATGCTCCTTGAAACGCCCCAAAAATGTTCTTCGAAAATGCCCATATTTGTCATTTTCATATGTCTCAAAATTCGTGCATGATATCGAAATCTGAATTTATATTCATGATCTTGAGTATAGTTCCGGATCTCAAGAACTCTATTCAAGCTTCAACTCTCCTTCAAGACTACATCAAGAACACCAAAGTTTGAGGCATGTGGGTTTGAACCATTGAGTCCTTTCACAATTGGTGCCCAACCTTTCTTTTATGAAAATTGCATATTTTCAAGTTGGGTTATCTATGGATATCTCTTATTATTTGATTATAAATTATGTTGGGCTTTTCTGAAATGTTGATTGTTTATGCATGTTTTGAGCTATGTATTTATGATCTATTATGAAACTTGATGATGGATTTCAAGGTATCTTACATGAGGGTTTTACTATGTGTTGGTGGGTTTATTAACATTGAGTTTTCTCATATTACTTCACTCTTGAATTGCATGATTTTGAACTAGTATTACACACTCGCCAAGTGTTTGATAAAATGTCTTGACAAGGATTCTTGAGTTATTGATTATCTGTTGCATGTTTTATGAGTCAAGTGACATTATGATAATTTTGGGCTTTCAAAAGATGTATTGAATTCATTAAAAAATCTGTGAGGTTGTAATGCTAGATTAATCCCTATTTTCAAGATTTTACCTCTTGTGAGCCTTTGATGGTAACGCAAGGGTAATGTTTGATGATGATCTATTCTCGTGTTTCAAGTTAGGCTCACCAGTAGAGGTCAAGTATGTTTAAGAGCTACTCATGTCATGATTTCATGTTTATTACAAGTTATTAAAGTATGATTATTATAAGTATTCTGTGGGATTAGACTTAGCACCGATGGATGGAGGCTTTGCTCTATTTTATGTGCTAACGTAGGATTATGTTATACCTTTACAATAAAAGTGGATCCATTTAGTGCACTTTCTCTTGAAATTCTTCCCGAAATGGGATGGGCTCCTGTAAGGCAAAGTTTCTCATGAAATCCTTCTGAATGGGACGGGCTCCCATAAGGAAGGTTACTTCTCTGAAATGGGACGGGCTCCCGTAAGGTGAAGTAGGTTTTACCTTGGCATGTAGACCACCTCTTTACCGGTGAGGGGTAATCATTGGGATTCCAAGTTGTAGCTCACTTGGTCTTATTCTATGTCGGTTGAGGTCTCTTCCCACACATGTATTATGTTCTATGCAAGTTGAATGATTTACAAGCATGTTTTACTTTAAGCATTGATCATGCATGCCATATTGAGATTATGCTAATCTATTGCCTATTACTATGTATTTTGACTATATTAGCTTATGTGTTATTGCATTGCATCCTACATACTTGGTACATTCAAACATACTTACACATACTTTATACCTATATGATATCACCATGTAAGGATCAGAGCTTCTCTTGATCATCCTCCACATGGCTAGCAAGATTATCCTCCACGTGGGTAGTAAGATTATTCGAAGAATAGCTTGGTGAGTCCTCAAATTCGGGGACACTATCTACTTTCTCTTGTTATTCCTAAGACTTCTTCATTTTGAACATATGATATTATGAGGATGAGCCCGGAAAGTATCTTGTCCCCCACTCTATAGGTGTTGTTAGAACATTATGATGTATTTTCTCTATAAGCTTGACCCCCTATGTTTTTATGATATCAAAGATTTTCCTTAGTCCCATTTTCCCTTTTTATTATCTCTTGTTGTTGTCTACTTTGCTTCTGCAACCAAGGATGTGTGATTGATATACTAAGAGGCTTGTTTGGGTCCATTCGGGTTCCCATTGGCCGTGTCATGTCTAGAACCTTGGCTTAGATCGTGACAAATTTGTTATCAGAGCACTAGGTTGTTAATATTCCTCGGAATCCAGCACACCATGTCGATTAGAGTCATATTTATGGTTGTGAAGTGCACTACAACTATGAGTAAAGAGGCTATGAGACATTTTACGAAATGTTTCCCTTCCTCATGATCTATGTCATGCTTTAGAAATAAGGTAAGGCTTTTCCCTAACGAATGTTCTTTGCTATTCTAGATCATGCCAATTCCAAGGGAAAGAAGAGCTCGTACTCCTGAGGAGCAACCGGCCCCTCCCGCTCCTCAATCTCCTCAAGATGGGGGAGTGGCCCATGATGAGTTTCGAGATGCTATCACTATGTTAGCCCATGCCATGACGAATAAATTGAACCAAGGGGCCTAAGCCCCTCATGCTTATAATTCGGCCTCAAGGGTGAGGGATTTTACTAGAATGAGCCCACCGGAGTTCCACGAATCCAAGGTGGATGAGGACTCCCAAGAATTCATTGATGAGGTGTATAAGGTGTTGTCCATTATGGGGGTTAATTCTTTCGTGACCCAAGCCTAGGGCCTAAACGTGACACGATGAATGGGGAACTAGAAAGGAACCCCAAACAAGCCTCTTAACTTATCATTAGACATCATTGGTCGCAAAAGCATATAAAAGATATAAAGAGTAAGAATAGGGGCAAAGGGGCTAAGGGGAAATCTTGCATAACATCATAATCAAGACACAAAGAATCAATGATATAAGAATAGGGGCAAAGGGGCTAAGGGGAAATCTTGCATAACATCATAATCAAGACACAAAGAATCAAAACTCATATCATTGATACATAAGAGCGGGGGCCAAGACAAAGTAACTAGGCTCACCCTCATAGTCATAACAGAAAATAAAGAAGAGTATCTCAATACATAATAAGAGCAACATAGACTAAGGTCCCCGAAGTGGAAGATTCACCAACTAGCTTGAGTAGTACCGAACTAGCCACGTAGAGGAGGAGGATGATTAACTTGGGCTTCGGTTCCTACATGGTGATATCGTGTAGGCAAGAATATGTGTTAGTACATTTGAATGTGCTAAGTATGTAGGATGCAATGCAACAAGAGATAGGCACCTTAACCAAAATGCATAATAATAGGCAATAGACATAATACAACAATATGGCATGTTTTATCAATGCATAAGTAAAACATGCTCAAGTAACTCATTCTCATATAGGATATCATAGGTGTAGAAGAGACCAACTAGCTTTCCAAAGTACAAACCCCTTGGTAGGTTGGTGATGATGCCACCCATCACTTAGGTTGTCAGATACAAACCCCTCACTAGGTTGATGATGATGCCACCCCATCACCCTTGTGGTGAAGTACAAACCCCTCACTAGGTTGATGAGTACGAACCCCCATCTAGGTTATTCGGGCTCTTAGTCCCCCCTGATTGGGCATGGTCTAATACAACATTGTATATAGAATTCATCAAATACATAGGCTCATTTCATCATCATAACATCACTTATATCATATCTCATTGTTTGGACCTTCAATTCCTCAAGAAATCACATCCGGACATTTTATCAAAAACTTAGAGGGTGTTTGATGCTTGTATAAAATCATGAGATATAGAGATGAAATCATGCAAGGAAATCCATTGTAAAACCATCAATCAATACCTTGCAACACCCTCAAGGAATATACATCAAAATTCCTCATTAAATCGTACATTAGATTAAAGATTTATAGTTCAAAACATAGTAACACAGTCACAACTTTACACAGCTTTAGCATAGTTCATAGACATGTTCATACTAGTAAACCCATTAGTGAAATCAACTTAAATCATGCAAATTGAGTAAAAAGGAGATTAGGGCACCATGGGTGGAAGGACTCAATGTCTAAAACTTATGTACCCTAGCTTTGAGGAAGCTCTTGAGAAAGATTGAACATGGAGACTTGAAGCTTGAAGGAAATCCTTAGTTCCGAATGAGGGTTTTGAGACTTGAATTTGGGAGAGAAAAATATGGCTAAGTATTTGAGAGGATATTTGGGAATGTTTGGGATGATATGAGGGTGAAATATGACATATGACTAAGATAGGTAAAAACACTTTTGGAAACACTTAGGCCCAAGACTCAAAAGTCTTGTACAGAGATGGAAAAACTGGACACGAAAATGTATAGGAGCACGCCCTTGGTGCGACCGTTTATGGACATCGCATTTTTGCCATTTTCAAAATTTTCTACGGTTTCTCTTAAAATCAGATTTAGACCCTTTTTCCCCTAATTGGGACCCCCTGAACAAGAATATGATGTCGAATTTTCGATATCACGCACGAATTTTGAGATATATGAAATTTAAAATTTCGGGCATTCCGAGGCACATTTTCGGGCACTTTTCGGGGTCGTTTCAATTTCTCTCCCTTGGAAACATTCGTCTTCAAATGTAAAAGAGATGTACAAGAAAAGAGTAATCATGAAAAAATCATCCCCAACAAGAATGCAACATTACATTTAAACACCTTTTTCAAAACCTCAACATAAGTGTAAAATCATCATAAATTTGTCAACTTAAACATGAATGCATATGCATGACATAGGGATGAAACATAAAACTTTTAATCACTTAGGGGACTTAGAGTTAGTAACTTAGGCTTGAGTAGAATGGAAGAGATAAGGATAGCGCTTTTGCATGTCCGCTCAAGCCTCCCATGTAGCACTTTCGACTTGTTGGTTCCTCCAAAGGACCTTAACGGATGCCACCTCCTTGTTCCTCAATCTCTTCACTTGCCTATCAAAATTCTGAACCAGAGTCTCCTCATAAGTCAAGTTATCCTCAACAACATCCACAACATCAAGAGGCACAATAACATTAGGATCACTAACAAATTTTCTCAACATAGAGACATGGAACACCGGATGAGCCAAATTCATTTCACTAGGCAACTTCAACTCATAAGCTACCTTGCCAACCCTCCTCAAGACCTCATAAGATCCAACATATCTTGGAATCAACTTCCCCTTTTTACCAAAATGGACCACACCTTTCATTGGAGAAACTTTCAGATAAACTCAATCACCCACTTTGAATTCAAGGTCTCTTCTTCTCACATCGGCATAGGATTTTTGATGACTTTGGGATGTTTTGAGCCATTCTGTAATCATCCTAACCTTCTCAAGAGCCTCCATAACTAGATCCAGTCCCAACAAAGCCACCTCTCTATCCTCAAACCAACCAACCGGTGATCTATAATGTCTCTCATAAAGAACCTCAAAAGGAGCCATACCGATGCTAAAGTGATAGCTATTGTTGTAGGAAAACTTAATCAATGGAATATGGTCATCCCAACTACCCCTCAAGTCCAATACAGATGCCCTAAGCATATCCTCAAGTGTTTGAATGGTTCTTTCAGCTTGGCCATCTGTTTGAGGGTGAAAGGTTGTACTATGATAAACTTTTGTTCCAAGAGCCCTTTGAAAAGACCTCCAAAAGTGTGAAGTGAATTGTGCACCATCATCCGATATGATGGACAAAGGAACCCCAAGCAAACTCACTAACTCATCGGTGTACAACCTTGCATACTCTTCAGCCCCATATATGGTCTTAACACCAAAAGCGAGCCGATTTCGTCATCCTATCAACCACAACCCAAATGGAATCAAAACCTTTTATAGTCTTGGACAACCCGACCACAAAATCCATATTAATCACCTCCACAGTTCCATGTAAGAATCTCTATGTCTTAGGTTAGGCCACTTGGCCTTTGATGTTCGGCTTTGACTTGTTGACAACTATGGCTACCAAAAATAAATTTGGCAATGTCCCTCCTCATGCCTCCCCACCAATACACATCCCTCAAGTCTCTGTACATTATGGTGGAACTGGGGTGGATAGAATGACAAGAATTATGGGCCTCATCAAGAATTTTCTCCCTCAAACCATCAACACAAGGTACACATCACCCACCTTGGTACCTAAGGGAACCATCTCTCCCTTGGGAGAAGACCTCTACTTTGCCCTCTTTCACCAAGGCCTTCAATTCAAGCGAGGAGGAATCAAGAACTTGTTTTGCTATCCCCTCATCAACCAATGAAGATTTAGACCCATCAACAATGACACTACCATCAGCAGTAACCTCTTCCAACCTAACCCCCAATTTAGTTAATAGATGTACCTCCCTAGCCATTTCCTTATCACCACCATCAACATGGGCTGGGCTACCCATAGACACCCTACGTGAAGCATCTGCCACCACATTTTCCTCACCCGGATGATAGTGCACACTTATATCATAGTCTTTAAGAATTTCTAACCCTCTCCTTTGCATCAAGTTGAGATCTTTTAGAGTGAAGACATATTGGAGGCTTTTATGATCGGTGAACACATCCACATGCACCCCATACAAGAAGTGACGCTAAATCTTTAATGTAAACACAACAATGGCTAACTCTAGATCATGGGTGGTGTAGTTCCTTTCATGTACCTTGAGTTGTCTAGAAGTATAAGCTATGACCTTACTATTTTTCATCAACACACAACTCACACCAACCCGAGAAGCACCACAATATACCACAAATCCCTCAAGCCCATTCAGTAGTGACAATATAGGAGCGAACACAAGCTTGTCTTTCAATGTTTAGAAGCTCCTCTCACACTCATTGATCCACACAAACTTAACCTTCTTTTGATTCAATTTTGTCATAGGGGAAGCAATGGATGAGAACCTATTCACAAACCTTCTATTATAACCCGCTAGGCCCAAGAAGCTCCTAATATCCGACGGGGTCAATGGTGTAGGCCAATTCCTAATTATATTGGTTTTCTTAGGGTCCACTTTTATACCATCCCCGAACACCACATGACCCAAGAATTCAACCTCCTTCAAGCTAAATTCACACTTGTCATATTTGGCATACAATTTCTCCTCCCTCAATCTTTGCAACACAACCCTCAAACATCCCATATGCTCCTCCCTACTATGTGAATAGATCAATATATCATAAATGAAGACCACAACAAAAGAATTAAGGTAGGGTTTGAAGACCCTATTCATTAGGTCCATGATGATGGCCGGTGCATTGGTTAACCCAAAGGATATCACCACAAACTCATAATGCCCATGTCTAGTCCGAAAGGCCATCTTGGGAGTATCACACTCCCTTGATGATACCCGGACTGAAGATCAATCTTAGAGAAAAAGCTAGCCCCTTGTAATTGGTCATACAAGTCATCAATCCTTGGAAGAGGATACCTATTCTTTATGGTGACCCTATGGAGTTGCCAATAATCAATACACATTATAAAGGACCCATCCTTCTTTTTACAAACAACACTGGTGCACCCCAAGGTGATTAGCTAGGTCTAATAAACCTCTTCTCCAAAAAATCCCTCAATTGCTCTTTTAACTCCTTCAACTCCGCCGGGGATACGGTAATGGGGAATAGAGATAGGTTGAGCATTGGGAAGGTGGTTTATACCAAAACATATTTCCTTTTCGAAGGAACACCAAAAAGGTCATTTAGTAAGACATCAAGAAACTCATTTACAACTTGAACCGACTCTATGGAAGGGACCTTGTAATCAATATCTCTAACCCTCACAAGATGATAAACACACCCCTTAGAGATCAACTAACGGGCTTTAATGCAAGAAATGAATCTACCCTTGACCACCGCATCTCAACATTCCCACTCAAGGATGGTTTATTTGGAAACTGAAACTTGACCCTACAGGTTCTACAATCAAAGAAGCATAGTAGACATGCAACCAATCCATCCGAAGAATTACATCAAAATCTACCATGTCTAATTCAACAAGATCACAAGGCAACAACTTATGCAAAATGCAAATAGGACAACTTCTATAAACTTTTCTAGCAACAATAAAAGGCACCAATAGGAGTAGACACTTCATATGACTGATGCAACAACTCGGGGTCAACATGGAACTTTTTAGCAACAAAAGGGGTAACAAAGGAAAGAGTGGCACCCAGATCAATCAAAGCATATACATCAAAGTCAAAGATTATCAACATACGGGTAACAACATCGAGAAGCTCACCAACCCCTTGCCTCCCATGTAGAACATAAAATCAATTGTGCTTTGGGGCACCACCTTGAGGACTACCTCTACCCAATGGAACCATATTTGCACTCTAGCACTTGTTGCAGCTTCATGGACAATCCACTCTTTTGTAGCCAAGCTCCAATCAAACATGCATTAGAACCCTTCAAATATAGGCCCCTATGACTCTTCCCACATGTAGGATATACATCAATGGGAGACACACCACCAAAAACTTGAGGCCTATGAAAGTCATTGGCAAACCCTATATTAGTGGCATGAGAAGGCCCTTGGCCTTGATGGAACCGGCCACCCCTTTGGAAGTTACCCCAAGACGAGCCCTCTTGGCCTACATGCCCCCTTCTATTCCTCAACTTTTCCTCTTCCATTTGCTTGGTATATGTCATCAACAAAGATAAGTCCATGTCACTAATTAGCATGGCAGACCGACATTTTTCACTCACTAAGTCGGAGACCACCATTACAAACTTATTCATCCTAGATCTAGGATCGGCCACCAAATGAGGAGCATACATTGAATATTGATTAAAAATAAGGGTATACTCCCTCAGACTCATAACACCTTGTTTCAAGTTCATGAACTCTACCAACTTAGCTTCCCTAAGCTCAAGAGGGAAAAACTGATTAAGGAAAGTCAATTTGAACTCCTCCTGAAGCACCATCTTACCAATTCCTTTCTCCCCCTTCCATTGATCATATTTTGGGCTACCCCTTTGAGTTGGTATGCCTCCAACTCTTCCTTTTCATTTTGCCTAACACGCATGATATTCAAGATCTTGTAGACCTCATCAATGAACTCTTGTGGATCTTCATCCACCTTTGACCCATAGAGCACCAGAGGATTCATCCTCATTAAGTCCTTACCCTAGCTCCCAAGGTAGTAGCATGAGGGGATTTGTCGCCTTGATTGACTTGGTTGGCCACAACTTGGGCAAGCGTAGTGAGAGCATCCCATAGCTCACCATTGGTAGGTTGCTACTCAAGAGCGTGGACCCTTCTTCCTCTATTGTTTGGCATAATTTAGAATAGTAATGAACAATCATTAGGGGGGGGGGGGGAACTTACCACAACTCTATAGCATGACTTAGAACATGAAGAAGGGAAACATTTCCTAAAACGCCTCATAACCTCCTATTCATAGTCATGGCGCGCTTCACAACAATGAATAGAACTCTAATTGATGTGGTGTGTTGGACTCAGAGGATCTATCAACCTAGTGCTCTGATACCAAGTTTGTCACAACCTAAGACTAGGGCCTAAACATGACACGACGAATGGGGAACTCGAAAGGAACCCTAAAAAGGCCTATTAACTTATCATTGCACATCATTGGTCGTGGAAGCATATAAAAGACATAAAGAGTAAGAATAGGGGCAAAGGGGCTAAGGGGAAAGCTTGCATAACATCATAATCAAGAGACAAAGAGTCAAAACTCATATCATAGATACATAACATGTCTAACAAATACCTCTAATACTTAGATAAGAGCAAGGGCCAAGACAAAGCAGTTGGGCTCACCCTCATAGTCAAAATAGAAAATAAAGAAGAGTATCCCAATACATAATAAGAGCAACATATACTAAGGTCCCCGAAGTGTAGGATTCACCGACTACTTTAAGTCGTACTGAACATGCCATGTGGAGGAGGAGGATGATTAACTTCGGCTATGGTTCCTACATGGTGATATCATGTAGGCAATAGTATGCGTTAGTATGTTTTAATGCACTAAGCATGTAGGATGCAATGCAACAAGAGATGGGTACCTTAACCAAAATGCATAACAGTAGGCAATAGACATAATATAACAATATGGCATGTATGATCAACGCATAAGTAAAACATGTTTAAGTAACTTATGCTCATATAGGATATCATATGTGTAGAAGAGACCAAGCTAGCTTTCCAAAGCACAAACCCCTTGGTAGGTTGGTGATGATGCCACCCCATCATTTAGGTTGTGAGGTACAAACCCCTCACTATGTTGGTGAGTACAAACCCCTATCTAGGTTGATGATGATACCACCCCATCACCCTGGTGGTAAAGTACAAACCCTCACTAGGTTGATGAGTACGAACCCCCATCTAGGTTATTAGGGCTCTTAGTCCCCCCGGATTGGCATGGTCTAATGCAACATTGTATATAGAATTCATCATATACATAGGCTCATTTCATCATCATAAACATCATTTATATCATATCTCATTATTTGGACCTTCAATTCCTCAAGAAATCACATCAGACATTTTATTAAACACTTATAAAATCATGAGATATAGAGATGAAATCATGAAGGAAATTCATCGTAAAACCATCTGCAAGGAAATTCCCCCTAAAGAAATGTACATCAAAACCCCTCATGAAATCTTATAGTAGATACAAGATTTATAGTTCAAAACATAGCAAAACAGTCACAAATTTGACATAGTTCATACTTGTAAACCCATTAGTAAAATCAACTTTAAATCATGCAAATTGAGTAAAAACGAGATTAGGGAACCATGGGTAAAAGGACCCAATGGCTAAAACCTAGACACCTTAACTTTGAGGAAGCTCTTGATGAAGATTGAAAATGGAGACTTGAAGCTTGAAGGAAATCCTTAGTTCCGGATGAGGGTTTTGAGACTTGAATTTGGGAGAGAAAAATATGGCTAAGTGTTTGAGAGGATATGTGGGAATGTTTTGAATGAGATTAGGGTGAGATATGACTAAGTATAGGTAAAGCAATTTGGGTACACTTAGGCCTAAGACCCAAAAGTCTTGGATCGAGATAGAAAAACTAGACACAAAAATGTATAGGAGCACACCCTTGGGGCGTCGCGCCAGGGGCATGTATTGTCTATGGAAATCTCATTTCTGCGATTTTCAAATTTTTCTATAGTGGTTCTTAAATCGGGGTAAACTTCTCTTCCCCTAATTTTGAATCCCTGAACAAGAATAGTCGGATTTTCAATATCATGCACGAATTTTGAGATAGATGGAATCTAAAATTTTGGGCATTCTGAGACACATTTTCAGGCACTTTTCGGGGTCATTTCAAATTCAGAGGAAAATGTAAAGTTGGTGGCCTACCAACTCGAAGGGATGGCTCAAATATGGTTCACTCAATGAAAGATAGAGAAGGGGAATGGTGATGCTATCCCTTGGGAGGAATTCAAAGTGGCATTTCTTAACTGGTTCTTTCCTATTGAGCTAAGAGAGGCGAAGAGGATGGAATTTATGAATCTAAAGCAAGGGTATATGAGTGTGAAAGAGTATGCCCTTAAGTCAATCAACTTTCCAAGTATGCCCTACAATTGTTTGCTAAGCCAAGGTCAAGGATGAACAAATTTGTGTTAGGTGTGTCCGACTTGGTTAAAGAAGAGTACTGTACCACCATGCTAATAGGTGATATGGATTTGTCCTGCCTTATGACATATGTTGACCAACTAGAGGGTGAAAAGCTTATAAAAAGGAGTGGTGAGTCTAAGAAGGCTCGTTTTGAAGGTGGATTCCAAAATTCCAAGGGTGAACAGTTTCCTCAAGGCCACAAGTTCCAAGGCCAAGGGTCTTCCAATCTTCCAACAAGAGGTTGGCCAATGATAGGCTTTCTAATCAAAGGTTCCATGGTGGTAACGGAGGAATAGTAAAGCCTAGATGCCCAAGGTGTTAAAAGAATCATAGTGGTCCTTATTTGTGAAATTCAACTACTTGCTTTGGTTGTGGTGAAGTTGGTTACAAAGTTATTGATTGTCCTCATGCTCAACCCAAAGGTGGAGATGGTCGTCCATAAGGCCAAGGTGCACATGTAGGTCAAAGGGGAAGAGGAGGCCAACAAGGGGGTGCACCAAGGGAAAATAGATTTTATGCTCTTCAAGGGAGACAAGGGGTGAATGAGGTGCCTGATTTTGTCACCAGTATGTGAAAGGTTTTTGATTTTGATGTGAATGCATTAATAGACCTGGGTGTTGCTCTTTCTTTTATTACTCCTTTTGTTGCCGAAAAGCTCCATGTCAGTCCCGAATTATTGTGTGAACCTCATAAAGTGTGTAACCCCATTGGTGAGTCCCTTGTTGCTAGAAGAGTCTATAGAAATTGTCCCATGTCCATTTCGCATAAAATCTTGCCTTGTGATTTTTTTGAAATAGATATTGTGGATTTTGATGTCATTCTTGGGATGGCTTGATTGCAGACATATTATGCTTCTATTGATTTTAAAACCCGTAGGATTAAATTCCACTTCCCTAATGAACCCATCCTTGAGTAGGAAAGTTGTGCTATAGTGGTCAAGGGTAGATTCATTTCTCGTCTTAAAGCCCAAAAGTTGATTTCTAAGGGTTGTCTCTATCATCTTGTGAGGTTTAGGGATGTTGAGTCCAAAGTTTTTCCTGTAGAGTCGATTCCGATGGTGAATGAGTTCCTTAAAGGGAAATGGACTTTGGTATAGGCCTCCTTCCCAACACTCAACTCATTTTTGTTCCCCCTTATCGTATAGCCCCAGTGGAGTTGAAAGAACAATTGAGGGATTTGTTGAAAAAGGGTTTTAGAAGGCCTAGTAAGTCACCTTAGGGTGCATCAGTGTTGTTTGTAAAGAAGAAAGATTGTTCTCTTGGGATGTGCATTGATTACCAGCAACTTAATAGAGTCACCATAAAGAACAAGTACGCTCTACCATGGATTGATAGCCTCTTTGATCAATTTCAAAGGGCTAGTCACTTCTCTAAGATTGATTTTCGGTCCGGGTATCACCAAGTTAAAGTAAGGGAGTGTGACATTCCCAAGATGACTTTCCGAACTAGTTATGGGTACTTTGAATTTGTGGCTATGTCTTTTGGGTTGACCAGTGCATCGTCTATATTTATGGATCTTATGAATAGGGTCTTCAAACCCCACCTCGACTTGTTTGTGGTGATTTTTATTGATGATATCTTGATTTACTCCCACAGTGAGGAGGAGCATGTGGATCACTTGAGAGTGGTGTTGCAAATCTTGAGGGATGAGATGTTGTATGCTTAATATGAGAAATGTGAGTTTTGGTTGAAAGAGGTTGCTTTTCTTAAGCATGTGGTGTCAGGTGATGGTATTAAGGTGGATCCTAAGAAGACAGAGGTGATTACAAATTTTCCTAGATCTTTGAATCCATCGGATATTAGATGTTTCTTAGGTTTGGCGGGTTATTACAGGAGGTTTGTAAATGGTTTCTCTTCTATTTCTTCTCCTATGTCTAAGTTGACACAAAAGAAGGTGAAATTTGTGTGGACCGATGAGTGTAAAAAGAATTTTCAAACTTTGAAAGATAAGCTTGTCTCCGCTCCTATCTTGTCTCTACCAGAAGGGTTGGAAGGGTTTGTTGTATATTGTGATGCAAAGTTGTAAGGTGATAGTGTCACGTCCCAAGCTTAGGGTCTAGACGTGACACGATGAATGGGGAACGCGAAGGAACCCCAAACAAGCCTCTTAACTTGTCATTACAAGTTCTTGGTCGCAGAAGCAAATAAAAGACATGTAGAATAGAATAGCGCATTGGAGCTAAGGGAAATCTTTGTAACACATCAACATCAAGGGATAAGGAATCATAACACATATCATAAATACCATAACTTGTCCAACAAACACCTCTAATTACATAAATAGAGCGGGGACCAAGACAAAGTAACCGGGCTCACCCTCATAGTCACGTAGAACAATAAAGTAGTGTCTCAATACAAAGATAAGAGGAAAACATAAACCAAAGACCCTGAAATGGAGGACTCACCAATAAGCTTGGAATAGCACCGTCTTGCCACGTGGAGCAGGAGGATGATCAACTTAGGTACCGGTTCCTACATGGTGATCTCATGTAGGCAAGAGTATGCGTTAGTACATTGGAATGTACTACGTATGTGGGATACAATGTAACAAGATATAGGCAATGTAATCAAAATGCATAAAAATAGGCAATAGGCATAGTATAATAATATGACCTGCATGGACAATGCTTGTAGTAAAACATGCTTTAAGTAACTCATTCTCATATAAGATATTATATATGTAGAAGAGACTAATCTTGAATCCCAACTTAGTTGGGAGATGCCATTCACACCTAGACACCCTAGTGGCAAGGTGTAACACCTCTCACATGGTTGATGCCATTCACACTTGGAAACCCTGGTGGCATGGTAAACACCCCTCACATGTTTGATGTCATTAACACTTTGACACCCTAGTGACAAGGTACATACCCCTCACATGGTAGATTCCATTCACACCTGGACACCCAGGTGGTAAGGTACATACCCTTACATCGTTATCCGGGCTTCTATACCCCCGAATCGGGCATGGTCTAATGCAACACATTATTTAGGATTCATCATAGGGTATAATGCAACATTTTGATATAGGAATAATCATATATATAAGCTCATTTAATCATCATAATGTCATTCATATGTTATCTCATGCTTTGGACCTTCATTTCTTCAAGAAACCATAACCGGACATTTTATCAAACACATTGGGGATGTGTAATGGGGGTAAAAGACCATGCAATTTAGAGATGAAGTCATGCAGGAAAATACATTGTAAAACTATCAATTAACACCTTGTAATACCCCCAAGACATTCACATCAAAACCCCTCATCAAATCCAACATTAGATCCAAGATTTAGAGCTCAAAACATGCTAAAACAACCATACTTTCGTAAACTAAAATCATTGTGCAGTAAATTTCTTCACATACAAGACCCACATGTAAAATCAACTTTAAATCATGCATTATTAATTAAAAGTTTGGTTTAGGCACTACGGGTGGAAGGACCCAATGGTTCAACACCACATACCTTAGCTTTTGAGAAAAGCTTAGTGAAGGTTTACAATGGAGACTTGAAGCTTGCGGAGGATCCTTAAATCTGAATGATGGTTTAGAGTCTTAGAATTTGGAGTGAAAATGTGGCTAAGTGGTTTTTGGAGTATTGAGAAATGTTTAGAATGATATAAGGGTGAAATTTAACTAAGTGTAGATAAAAATATGTTTGGGAAACTTGGGACCAACGCTTAGAATATTTTGGACCGGACTTGAAAAAAACTGCTTGTTGAAAAACACATCTCTACGCGTGGAGAGGATGCAGAGTGCAATATGAACTAAGGTGTGCCCAAGGCGCGTCACGGAGGCGTCGCGAACTGCTCACTGGTAATCATCACTAAAAGTTTATAATAGCTATTCTTTCGCTCTTCAATCAAGGCTAGACTCTTTTTCACCTAATTTTGGACCCCCTAATCACAAATATGAAGTCAAAGTTTGGAAATAACGAACGAATTTTTAGATATAAGGAAATCAAAATTCTTGGAATTCTAAGGCACATTTTTTGGCACTTTTTGGGGTCTTTTCCGATGGCATATGCCTCTAGAAAATATAAGGTGCATGAGAAGAATTATCCCAACCATGATCTTGAATTGGCGGCCATTGTATTTGCTTAAAAAATTTAGCATCACTACTTGTATGGGGTTCATGTTGATGTGTTCACCGATCATAATAGTCTCTAATATGTGTTCTCCTAAAAAGATCTCAACTTGAGACAAAGAAGGAGGTTAGAGCTTCTTAATGATTATGATATAAGTGTGCATTATCAGCAAAGCTAATGTTGTGGTTGATGCTTTAAGTACATTGTCTATGGGTAGTCTAGCTCATGTTGTTGATGGTGGTAAAGAGGTGGCAAGAGAGGTTCATCAGTCGGCTAGATCTTGACCTCGCCTTGTTAGAGTTGAAAGCCTTGGTGAAGAATGGTAGAGTGGAGGTTTTCTCTCAAAGATGAGATGGTGCCCTTAGGTACCAAGGAAGATTGTGTGTGCCTAGTGTTGATGACATGAGAAAGAGATTTTAGATGAGGCTCATAATTCTTCCTATTCTATTCACCCCGGTTTTACAAAGATGTATAGAGATTTGAGGGAAGTGTATTGGTGGGGTGGTATGAATAGGGACATTGCCAAGTTCATATCTGGATGTCACAATTGCCAACAAGTAAAAGCCGAACATCAAAGGCCAGGTGGCCTAGCCGAAGATATAAAAATTCCTACTTGGAAGTGGGAGGAAATCAACATGGATTTTATGATTGGGTCACCTAAGACTAGGAAGCATTTGGATTCTATTTGGGTTGTTATCGGTAGAATGACAAAGCCGGCTCACTTCCAACAGGTCAAAATTGCTTATGGTGCCAAATATTATACTAAGTTGTATATACATGTGTTGGTTAGATTGCATAGGGTTCCCTTGTCTATCATTTTGGATCGTGGTGCTCAATTCACTTCAAACTTTTGGAGGTCCTTCCAAAGAGGTCTTGGTACCAAGGTTAAGCTTAGCACGATCTTTCACCCTCAAACGGATGGTCAAGCCGAGCGGACTATCAAAACTCTTGAGAATATGCTTAGAGTTTATGTTTTGGAGTTTAAGGGTAGTTAGGATGAACATCTTCCACTCATTGAATTTTCTTATAACAATATCTATCACTCAAGCCATGGTATGGCCCTTTTTGAAGCTCTTTATGATAGGCATTGTAGATCACTGGTTGGGTGATTTAAAGTAGGGGAGATGGCTTTGTTAGGTTCAAATTTGCTTCATGGAAGCTTTGGAGAAGGAGAGGTTGATTAGGAAGAGATTTAAAACATCCCAAAGTAGACAAAAGTCATACTCCGATGCGAGGAGAAGAGATCTTGAGTTTAAGGTTGGTGATCTGGTTTACTTGAAAGTCTCACCTATGAAGGGTGTGTTTTGATTTGGCAAGAAGGGGAAGTTAAGCGCAAGGTTTGTGGATCCTTACAGAGTGTTGAGGAGGATTAGTAAGGTGGCCTATGAGTTGGAGTTTCCCATTGATATGAATATGGTTCATCCGGTCTTCCATGTATCTATGTTGAGAAACTATGTGGGTGACTCGAGTGCTATTGTACCTTTGGATGTTGCGGGTGTGGTGGAACATAATTTGACTTATAAGGAGGTTCCGATACAAATTTTGGATAGACAAGTGAAGAGGTTCAGAAATAAGCACGTAGCTTCCGTCAACATTCTTTGGAAAAATCAACAAATTGAAAGTGCCAATAGGAAGCCGAGGCAGACACGAGAAAGAGATATCCATATCTCTTCCACTCTACTCAAGCCTAATGTACTAAATAAAGTCCCCTATATGATTTCAAGCTTATGTTTCAACCCCTATATCCTTTTGCATGCATTCATGCTTACGTTGACAAGTTTATGGTGGTTTTTGTCATTCATGTTCAGATTTTTGAAAATGATGTTTAAATGCATTTGTTGCATTCATGTCGGGCTGGAATCTTCATGATTACTTCTCTTATATACGTTTCTTTGACATTCAGGGACGAATGTTCCCAAGGGGGAGATATTGAAACACCCTAAAAATGCCCCAAATATGTGCTTCGGAAATGCCCATAATCGTAATTTCCGTATATCTCAAAATCCGTGCGTGATATCAAAAAACTGACTTCATATTCATATTCAGGGGGGAAATTAAGTGGGAAATGGTTATAACCCCGATTTTAGACGACCCATAGCGAAAAATGATTTTGGCAAAATTACAAATTCCAATTGTGATCTGTGCCCTGGCCGCACGCAGATCAATGTTAATTTTTCCTTGAAAAGCTGTTCCGGTCCAAGGGCCTTGGTGTGATAGCCTCATGCCCACTTACACGTAAAAACACTTATACTTAGTCATTATTCAGCTCTATATCACTCAAGACCCTCTCAAAACCCTCTCTAACACTTAACCAAATATTTCATCCAAATTCAAGAATCTCAAGATTAATTCCATATTCTCAAGAAATCTACTCAAGCTTCAAGTCTCCTCCAAGACCACATCAAGAAAATCTAAGTTTGAGTTATGTGGGTTTCAGCAATTGGGTCCTTTCACCCATGGTGCCCAACCTTCCTTTTTATGAAAATTGCACGTTTTCAAGTTGGATTATATATGGGTATCTCTTATTATGAATTTTGATTATATGGGGTTTTTTGAAATGTTGATTGTATATGCATGTTTTGAGCTATGAATCTATGATATATTACGAGACATGATGATGGATTTCATGGTATCTTACATGAGGGTTTTACTATATGTTGGTAGGTTAATTTACATTGAGTTTTCTCATATTACTTCACTCTTGAATTGCATGATTTTGAACAAGCATTACACACCCGCCAAGTGTTTGATAAAATGTCTTGACAAGGATTCTTGAGTTTTTGATGATCTATTATACGTTTTACAAGTCAAGTGACTTTATGATGATTGTGGGCTTTCAAAAGATGTATTGAATTCATGAAAAATTCTGTGATGTTAGAATGCCGGATTAAGCCCTATTTTAAAGATTTAACCTCTTGTGAGCCTTTGATGTTAATGCAAGGGTAATGTTCTGTCACGCCCCAAAGTCCCATTAGGGCGGACCGGCACCCGTTGCCGATAAGGCTCGGGAGAACCAACCTGTAACTACGCTCTTTCTGTACATACTATACGTGATTTCTACTTTTAACATGCCTTAAAGCAGATAAACAGGGATAATAAGTCGAAAGGAAATGCATATGACTAGGCCGTTGGGGCCACGGTGTCTAAAGTACGAGACATGACTTCACTTTCACTTTACATAGTCCACAAAGCCTCTACTTAAAGAAGAACATCTGATAAGGGTCGGGACAGGCCCCGCCTCAACTGACTGTACAATATAAACATAAGTCTAGACATATATACAAAGCCTTGAAGCAACCTGGAGCTTGGTGACAGTAGCTGAATATCCTGTACTCCTACTGGGGAGATCTATTAGCACCTGTACCTACAACATGAAATGCAGGTCCCCTGTAAGGGACGTCAGTATGAAATATTGTACTGAATGTGTAAGGCGAGAAACACTGTATATCAAGTAATAACTCAAATGAAACAATGCAATTATGTAGGATAAGAGATGACCATCCTTTCGCTGTACCTTGGAATCGTGTACTTTATGTTCTTTACATTACTTTACCTTTACTGTACCTTTACTATATAATCTGTGCACAGCTGTAATACAAATGGCCAACTGATCAGTGGTAAACTATATCGGGATCGTCCTTTCTGCAGGGTTATCTCTAACCCCCTCAGGCTCC
>JAPFFP010056249.1:0-28494 GCA_026153255.1 Solanum medicagineum | reverse complement strand
ATATATATATATATATATATATATATATATATATATATATATATGCATGCTTGAAATAGGAGAATAAGTCTTTTCAAATCATATTTATGCATACTTGGGCTTGAGAGCCAAATCATACTTAGTAATCATGCCTACTTGGGCTTGAGAGCCAAATCGTACTTTGTAATCATGCATACTTGGGATTAAAAGCAAAATCAAATCATAATAGTACATGCTTGGGATCAAAGGCCAAATCGTACTTCATTTCATACTTTCATGTATAAGATTAGCCCATTCATACTTGTACATAGTGGTGTAAACACACTCATGGGCTTTTGAGCTATACCATATATATTATGTGATCATATATAATGTCATAACTATACTTGCTTTGACATCATAATCATAATCATAATCATAATTGGCTAATAACCCACATCATAAGTCTCATAAAGATCCTTGTCCATGCATGCATGTATCATGAGGGATGAGAGAATAGCATGGGTATTTGAGATTCATAGTTAAACCATCATAATAAGATGAAATTATACCTAATCCATAAAGAAATCAACAATTGAAACATACTTGAGATTACTCATGCATAAATTCATCATAAAAAGGGACATGTATATTAAATTCTCATAACATCCATGTAAATCTACATAATAAGACTTAAATCATGTTAAAATCAACAATGACCCATATCATAATTTTATCAATTTGTAGCTAAATCACACAATTCACTTATTGATCATACTTAGAAATCATGAAATTGAAGAAATAGATTTTGGGACTTCATGATTCGAAGGGAATCATGAATGAAGCCACATATACATTGAAGAAACTAGGAGAGTTAAAATGAATTAGACTTGAACTTGAAGTACTTTTGAATCCCTTGACTTGAATCTTCAAAGCTTGGCTTGAAAGGAGTTTTAGGAATTTGAATTTCTAGAGTTTAAATGTTAGAATGAGAGTGAAGTGTTGAAAATGACTAAGTCATGACTTAAGAGTCTTAGAATAGGCTTATAAGTCCAAAAAGACAAAGGGTTTAGGCTAAAGTACCCAAAATAACCTTAATGAATAGGGTCAAAATTTCAGGGTAGTGCATTGGACGACCACCTACACTAATCGTTGTGTACACCACGACCTGTAAGGGGTTTTATATGTGCATATTTGGTCAAAACATGGACTTCAAGCGGAGGGTGACCTCCACGAGACCTCCACGGTTTGTGGTATGCACTATGGACCGTGGGTTATGTGGTGGAACTCTTTATGTGAGGCCACCAAGGTAGCCTCCAAATGGACCAAGGCTACCTCCAAGGTTCCCCTCCATGGTCCTTGGAGTCCACCATGGTCCGTGAAGGGTTCCTTAAAGGGGACCCTTGGCCAAAACTTCAAGGAATCGCAAGGAAGGGCTGGAACCATTCCCAAGGTAACCTTCACGTGACATACCACAGACAATGGTGTGCACCACAAGCCATGGTGTGCTCCTTTGTGAGCAACTTGGGCCAAAAACTTTCAGAATTTGATTATTTAAGCCTTGTTAAGGTCTCCCGAGGGCCGAGTCCTTACATCATCTCCCCCTTAGGAACATTCATCCGCAAATGAGCTAAAATATGTCTTAGAAAGCTTGACTTAAACATGAAACACCTCAACATGACATTACAATGCATAACTCAACTATTAATACCATAAAGTCATCAAAACTAATGTGAAAACATCATTGAAATCATTTTCGTGCACATGTATGTATGCTATGGCATGAAAACATATGAGTGAAGGAATTAGGATCATTTGAATGAGAAGAACCTAGTACCTTTGGCATGAGTAAATTGGAATAGATGCGCATACTGCTTTATCATGTCTAATTCTGCCTCCCATGTAGCACTCTCCACATGTTGGTTTATCCAAAGCACTTTAACTGAAGTAACAACCTTGTTATGAATTCTCTTTACTTACCTATCTAAGATTTCGATCAAAAATTCTTCATATAAAAAGTTCACCTCAACATCAATACCTTCTAATGTACGACCATATCAGGATAACTAACCAGTTCCTCAACCTCGACACATTGAAAACTGGGTAAATAGAATTTATATCCGAAGGCAAATTCAATCTATATGCCACATTACCAACCCGCTCAACAATATCATATGGGCCTACAAACCGAGGACTTAGCTTGACCTTTTTACCAAAGTACATCATAGCCTTCATCGGTGAAACTTCTATATACACCTAATCACTAACAAAGAACTCAAGATCTCCCTTCCTAACATCCGAATACTTTTGATAGCTTTGGCTGCTTTTAGCCTTTCCTTAATCAATTTAACCTTCTCCATAGCCTCCAACGCCAAGCCTAGGCAAATAAACGCCATCTCACCTATCTCAAACTATTCTGCTGGTGACCTATACCTTCTCCCATACAAAGCTTCTACTGGTGCCATTCCGATGCTAGCATGATAATTGTTGTTGTAGGCAAACTTACTGAGTCAAAAATGATCATCCCAATTTTCTTTGAACTCTAACACATAAGCCCTCAACATGTACTCCAATGTTTGAGTTTTTCTCTTGGCTTGTCCATCGATTTGAGGATGAAAAGTGGTACTCAACTTCACCTTAGTAGCAAGCCTTTTCTGAAACAATTTCCAAAGGTGAGAAGTAAATTGGGTACTACAATTCGATATAATAGACAAAGGTACACCATGTAATCTAATGAAAGCCCACATATATAACTTGGTATAATCCTCGGCATTGAAAGTAGTATCCACCGGTAAAAAGTGAGCCGATTCGATCATTATATCAACAATTACCCAAATAGAGCCAAATCGCTTATGGATATGGGGTAAACACACTAAAAAGTCCATATTCACATCCTCCTATTTCCAACTAGGAGTCTTAATGTCTTTAGCTAAATCACTAAGCCTTTGGTGTTCTACTTTCACTTGTTGATAGTTAGGGCACTTGGATATGACTTAGCAATGTATTTCTTCATATCATGCCACCAATATACTTCTCTTAAATCTTAATACCTCTCTGTGGATCCCAGATATACGGAACAAGGAGAGTTATGGGCCTCTTTTAGAATCACTTCCCTAAGACCATCAACATTCGAAACGCATAAACAATCTTGGTACCGAATCATACCATCTCTCCCTTGGGATAAAACATATATCTTCCATATGGTAAGAAACTTTTTCAACCCAACTAATGATGGTTCCATGTCTTGCTTTTCTTTGACATCAACAACCACAGAAGACTCGACCCCATTATGAACATAGATGCCACCATCGTTATAATCGGTTAACCTAACACCCAACCTAGCCAAGGTGCGCATCCTTTGCCAACTATTTCTTGGCCTCATCAACATAAACCGCACTACCCATAGATAGCCTAATAAGAGCATCAGCTGCAACATTCTCCTTTTCAGGATGATTTGGACACTACAGAGTGGTGGAGGATTTACATGAGACTGAGACCAGAGGGATCTCCTCCAATGGGGGGGAGGTGTTTTCTAGTGTATTTTGGGACCATTTCATACCTAATAGTGTATAGGGGAGAGTCGGATGATGTTTGAGGTCTTGGCCTAGGATGATATGTCCATGACTGAGCATGAGGCACATTTCTACTAGTTTCCTTGTCATTCCATATGATTGATTCCTACAGAGATCGAGGAAGTTCATAGCCTTGTGGAGAGTGTGGTTGCAACCATCAGATCTTATGTCTTTAAACCTGTAACACCTCCCAAGTAATTTAGAATGTCTTTGTGGTAGAATTATTAAATATCATAATTTTTGTATATGTTTCGGTAAATCCAAGTTCGTACTCATTTTTAGGAGACAAAATTGTGTAAGAAATAGGTCTCCCTTTATTTTTAAGTCAACTCTATCAAAAAATAAATTTTCGCTTAATTTTTCCCTAACCAGAAAATTATGCGACTTCTTTGCATCACAGAGAGGGTTCAAGATGGTAAAAAGTGGCCTAAACCCATTTTTAGGACAAAATAAGGAAAAATGAATTTAACACAAAAATGCATTATGCTAAACCTAAGGCACGATGTGCCAGTGCTCTCACCAAGAACCAAAATTTTCAAAAATTTCCATATTCAAGTGAGGGTAATTGGGGCATATCCCAACACCCTTATAGATGTGTATCATACAAAATTTGGATATCTTTATCCCTAATCCTTGCATAGACTCTCCCAAATTCCACTCAAAAACTTCACAAAATCCCTCATTCATGTTCATCCAATTCTTAAGGTTTCAAGTTCCTCCATTGAAGGTCTAATATCAAGGTGATAACCCAAGTCTCCTTAAGTCTTCTTCACCACTTTCAAAGCTTAAATGTATGTGCGTTATCCATCCCTGGGTTCTTCCGCCCATGGAGCCTAAAACTCTCTCTTAATTAAATTCATTTATTTCAAGGCTTACTCCTTTATGGGTGCTTCCTATTATTACTCCAATGCATGATTTATGTTGGAAACTCTCATTTTACTGATTCGAATGTGCATTAAAACTTATCAAGGATTTATATTATGATTTGTTTTATGATTTTAAAACGATGTATGCTATGATTCAATGAAAGGCTATGAAAGGTTATGGATTTTGAGAAGAAGTTCATGATATCCAAATTAGCAACTTTACTATAAAGATGGTGGGTTATTTTGAATGGTTTCTAAATGATCATGTTTTACTTTATTCATTCCCAATACTCTAGAATGCCATTATTTTAATCTCCTATGCATAGACCTACCATACTTTGACTAAGACTACATGATAAAGTCTCTTATGTTGATGAAATATTTTATGGCAAGTTATGCAAGACAAGTATGTCGTGGTAAATATAGGATTCCAAGTATGTTATGAACTCATGAAAATTTTACGAATGTTAAGCAAGATTATGAGCACTATTATCCTATGTTACACCCTTTTATGAAAAGAAAATAATTACTTGAAGGGATCAAGTATGTTAATGAGCTACTCATACTATGCAAACATGTTTTTATAAGTTATTTAGGTCATGATTACACTTGCCCTTATGGTATGTATTCCATTGACAAGACTTAGTACCGAATGGGATTTAGAATGGGGGACTATCCCTAAGGGTCCTTATATAAAGCTTTACTTCTCATAACATGTGGCACCATAGTTATGATTATTTTTGCCTAAATAGGATTTTATTAGTGGATCCAACTAGGTCAAGTCACCTTCCAAAAAGGCAATGTTGTAAGGTAAGGATATCTTGAACACCCACCAAAAAGACAATTTTGTAAGGTAAGGGAATGGTTTACCTTGACAAGTAGACCACTCCTCTTTCAATGTGGAGGCAATATCAGGATTCCATGTAGTAGCTCGCTTGGTCTTAATGTCAATTACGGTCTCCTCCCACATATGTATGCTAAGCTATGAGAATATGTTTTACCTTTCATCCATGTTTTGACTAAGACATTCATAATTCATGTCATATTGAGCTTAATATCTTTGTATATGATTATAAATCTGGATTATTATGGCTTCTGATCTCTTGTTGCATTGCATCCTGCATAATTAGTACATTCCAAGTACTAATGCATACTTTTTGCCTACATGATCTAACCATGTAAGGGTCAGAGCCCCTATTCATCCACCTCCTCGTGGCTTGTACATTTGCTTGTGGGGAGTCCTGCATTACAGGGACAACAATCATTTTCTATCTTGCTTATGTTAAGATTTTGTCACTTTATTTATATAATTTTGAGAGTAAGCTCTGGACATGTCTTGGCCCCCGTCCTACTAATGTTTAGAGGTATTGTTGGATAATGTAATATGACAATCTATGTAACACTTATGTATCTTTGAAGACTTCTCATTAGTCCTTACTCCTTGTATATTTTTTCTTGATGTTGATGTCATGTGATGACCTTCTTATATTCTCCATAGAGTGTGTCTCATAATCCCTTCCCTTAGTCTATGTGTTGGTGAGATTGAATGATGGAACTCTTTACCCCTTTTTCTCGTAGCTTGCATTCTACATTTCGAATCCCCTAAGTTTGATAAAATGATGGTAAAATGACATTTTTGCAACGAAGAATGTGCTTATGTATGCTATGAGGCATGTTTGAGTACCCTTGGATTCCCATTCGCCATGTCTCACCTCGGCCCTAGGCTTGGGTCATGATAAGCTTGGTATCAGAGCATTAAGTTTATATATAGTCCTTGAAAATCAAATATGCCACATCAAGTAAAATCTTGCACATGGTTGTGCAGCATGCCACAACTATGAATATAGGTGGTGATGAGGCATTTAGGAAATCATTCACTTCTTCATAATCGATGTTGTGCTTTAGAACTTAACACTTTCTATTTCTAATGGTTAGTCGTTTGTGCTTCTAGATAATGCCTCCAAGATGAATTCCACCAAGGGATCCTATTCCTGAAGAGGATGAAGCCCCTCTAGCTCCTCAAGCTCCACATAAGAAGGGGTTATTCATGCTGAATATTGGAATGTTATCACCTTGTTGGCATAAGTCGTGGCCAACCATGTTAACCAATGGGCTAAGCTCCTCATGCACCTACTCCGGCCTCACTTGTGAGGGACTTCACTACAATGAATCCTCTTAGCTCTAAAATAGAGGAAGACCCTCAAGAATTTATAATGAAGTGTATAAAGTCCTTGCTATTATGGGTATAGTATCGAAGGAAAGTGTCTATTTCTTAGGAGGAGTTCATCCAATGGTAAATGGAGGCAGTGAATGATGTGTCTATTTATTAGGAGGAGTTCAAAGCTGCTTTCCTTAACTGCTTCTTTCCTATTAAACTAAGGGTGGCAAAGATGATGGATTTTATGAATCTAAACAAGGCTCCATGAGTGTGAAAGAGTATTCACTCAAATTTAACAAGCTTTTAAGTATGCTCCTCACTTGGTTGTAATTCTTGTGCAAGAATGAACAAATTTGTGTCATGAGTATCTGACTTGGTCAATAAAGTGTGTCACATTGCGATGCTTGTTGGGGAAATCAACTTGTCTTGGCTCATGACATATTCCAAATATCTTGAAGGAGAAAATCTTAGAAAGAGGAGGAGTGCAGAGTCCAAGAAGGTTCATTATGATGGTGGATTCCAAGGTGCTAGAGGTGGTGGAGGTAGTCTTTTTCAACAAGGCCACAAATTTTAAGGCCAAGGGTTATCAAATATTCCCAATTAAAGGTTCTTCAATGATAGGGTGCCAAACCATAAAGATCAAGGTAGAAATAGTGGACTAACTTCTTCTAAGTGTTTGAAGTGCAGATGGAATCATAGACATATACTTGTGAAACACGGGTGTATGCTTTGGCTGTGGCAAGATGGGCCACATAATTTTTGATTTTCCAAATGCTCAAAACAAGGGTAGAGTTAGTCTTCTCAAGGACATGATGCTCATGTTGATCAGAGAGCCAAAGATAGTTAACAAGGGGGTGTTCCATGTCATAACCAATTCTATGCTTTTCAAAGAAAGAAAGGGGTGGATGTGGCACCTGATGTGATTATCAGTATGTTAAAGGTTTATGATTATGATGTGTATGCTTTATTGGATCCAAGTGCCTCTCTATCTTTCATTACCTTAATTA
This sequence comes from Solanum medicagineum, assembly GCA_026153255.1. Lineage (NCBI taxonomy): Eukaryota > Viridiplantae > Streptophyta > Magnoliopsida > Solanales > Solanaceae > Solanum > Solanum medicagineum. The sequence continues at coordinate 20,933 of JAPFFP010056249.1, read as the reverse complement.
TTGCTAATATGCGTAATGTGTTCCCGAATTTCTATGTGAACCCTTTGAGGTGTCTACCCCATTAGTGAGTCCATTATTTCTAAAAGAGTCTATAGGGGTTTTCTTGTGTCCCTATTGCATAAGTGTTGCCTTGTGATTTTGTTGAAATTCATATAGTAGATTATGTTATTTTTCTTGGGATGAATTAGTTACATGCATATCATGCTTCTATATATTCCTGAACCCGTAAAGTTAGGTTTCAATTTTCTAATGAACTTATTCTAGAGTGGGAAGGTCATGATTTGGTGGTTAAAGGTAGGTTCATCTCTTGTCCTGAGGCTCGGGTATTGATTTCTAAGAATTTCATTTATCATCTAATAAGGCATAGGGATGTCGTGTCCAAAGTTCCTTCTATTTAGTCGATTCTACTGATGTATAAGTTTCTTGAGGTCTTTTCCAATGAAATCACTAGTATTACTCCCTAAATGGAAATAGATATTGGCATAGACCTCCTCCCTAATACTCAACCCATTTCAATTCCTCCCAACTGTAGAACCCCGATGGAATTGAAATAATTAAATGATCGATTTAAAGACTTATTGAACAAGAGTTTTATTAGGCCTAGTAAGTCACCTTGGGGTACACCAGTGTTATTTGTAAGAAAGAAGGATGGTTTACTTAGAATGTGCATTGACTACCAGCAACTCAATAAGGTCACCATAAACAGCAAGTATCTCCTGCCGAGGATAGAAGATTTATTTGACAAATTTCAACGGTGTATTCACTTTTCTAAGATTATTCTTTGATCCAAATACCATCAAATAAGGGTAAGAGAATGTCATACTTCTAAAATGGCTTTCCAAAAGAGGTATGGGCATTTTGAATTTGTGGTGATGTCTTTTGGCCTAACTAATATACTGATAATATTTATGGATCTCGTAAATAGGGTATGTAAACCCTACCATGAAATATTTGTTGTGGTATTTATTGATGATATCTTGATTTATTCACAAAGTGAGAAAGAGTATGTGAAACATTTGAGGGTAATGTTGCAAATTTTGAGAGAACAAAATTTGTTTACTAAGTTTGATAAATGTGAATATTGGTTAAAAGGGGTTTCATTTCTATGGCATGTGGTGTAAGGTAAAAGAATCAAAGTGGAATCTCAGAAGACGGGAGTGGAGATAAATCGGCCTAAGCCCTTGGCTCTTATGGATATAGGAGTTTTTTGGGCTTAGCAGAGTATTACGGAAGATTTATTGAAGGTTTTTTTTTATATTGTTTCTCCTTTGACAAAGTTGACAGAAGAAGGTGAAATTCATTTAGACCAATGAATGTTAAAAGAGCTTTCAAGCTCTAAAGGAGAAGCTTACATCCACTCCTACCTTGGTATTATTAGAAGGGGGTTTGTTGTCTATTGTGATGCTTCAAGAATTTATTTGGGGTGTGTTTTGATGCAAGGTGGAAAGATTATTGCCTATGCTTCTAGGCAACTAAACGTGTATGAGTGTAACTACCTACTCATGACCTTGAGCTAGTAACTATGGTATTTGCTTTGAAAATATGGCATCATCATTTGTATGTGGTTCATGTATATGTTTTCATAGACTATAAGAGTCTTTAATATTTGTTCACGCTAAGAGATCTCAATTTCAGTCAAAGAAGTTTGATGGAACTCCTTAATGATTATGACATGAGTTTGCATTTTTGGTAAAGCTAATGTTATAGGCGACGCCTTAAGTCGGGTATCCATGGAGAGTGTACTTAAAGTTGAGGATGAGAAGAAGGATTTGGCAAAAGATGTTCATAGATTGGCTAAGTTGGGGGGTTAGTTTATATGAGGTCGAGAATAGAAGTGTGGTGGTTCTAGATCAGGGATTCTTTGATTGAAGAGGTCAAATCCAAGTAAGACCTTGCCCTGTTTTGTGGAATTAAAGGCATTAGTAAAAGAGGGAAAGGTAGAGATTTTCTCCCAAGAGGGAGATGGTTCCCTTAGGCACAAATATAGGTTGTGTGTGCTAAATGTTGATGGGCTAGGAGACTTGATATTAAAAGAGGCACATAATTAATCCTATTCCATTAATCATGAATCTATAAAGATGTATAGGGATTTGAGGAAGTGTATTTGGTGGGTGGTATGAAAAGAGACATTGTAAAGTTTGTAGCTAGATGCCACAATTGCCAACGTATCAATGCCGAACACCAAAGGTTGGGTGGCCTAGTCCTGGATATAGATATCCCTACTTGGAAGTGGGAAGATATCAACATGGATTTTGTGATTGGTTTGCCAAGGATTAAAAAGCATTTTGAATCCATTTGGGTTATCATCAATAGGATGAAAATATCAACTCATTTCCCACCAATTAAAGCAACCTATGATGCCAAAGATTATGCTAAATTATACATCCATGAGTTGGTTAGATTATATGGAGTTCCATTGACTATCATTTCAAATCTTGGTAACCAATTTCTCTCTCACTTTAAGAGATCTTTCCAAAGAGGACTTAGTGCTAAATTCAAGCTTAGCACGACCTTTGACCCATAAAAAGATGGTCAAGCCAAAAAAAACTATTCAAGCTCTCGCGGATATTCTTTGGAATTGTGTGTTGGAATTTAAGGGTAGTTAGGATGAGAATCTTCCACTCATTAAGTTTGCTTATGACAATAATTACCACTCTAGCATCGGGATGGCATCATTTGAGGCCTTATAATAGAGGCATTTTAGATCCCCGGTTAGGTTGTTTGATTTAGGAGAAATAGCTTTGTTTGGTCCGAATTTGGTTATGGAAGCTTTGTTAAGGTGAGGTTGATAAGGTAGAGATTAAAAATGGATTGAAGTAGAAAAATGTCTTATTGTGATATTAGGAGGAGAGTCTTGAGTTTAAGGTGGATGATTTTGTGTATTTGAAGGTCTCATCCATGAAGGGTGTACAGTTTGGCAAGAAGGGAAAGTCGAGCCCTAGATATGTTGGGCCTTATAGAATCTTGAGGAGAATTGGTAAGGCTTTTTATAAATTGAAGTTGCCTATGGAGGTGAGTATGATTCTTTCGGTCTTTCATGTGTCCCTAACTCCATTGTGCCTTTAGAGGTTGACGTGCTGAAGCAATGAAGAAGCTCTGATTGAGATATTTGATAGGCAAGTGAAGAGATTGAGAAATAAAGATGTAGCATTCGTTAAAGTCCTTTGGAGGGATCAAAAAGTCGAAAGTGTCACTTGGGAAGCAAAAGCGGACATGAAGAAGCGATATCCTTATCTATTCTATTCAAGCCTACGCTAAAAAGTTAATTCAATCTATGGAGTCAAGTCATGTAATTCAGCCCTTTTATGTCATACTCATAGTAACAAGTTTTAATGGTACTTGATGCATAACTTTGAAATTTCATGAAAGTGATGTTAAAAATTGCATTAACGCATTCATGTTGGGCTAGCAATTTGTTCAATTACTCTTCCCAAACGTATTTGCATCACATTCGGGGACGAATGTTTGCGAGGAGGAGATATTGTAACACCTCTTAATCGATTTGGAATGTCCTTATTGTTGAATTATTAAATTTCATAATTTTCATACGTTTTTCAGGAAATACAAGTTCGTATTCATTTTCAAGAGGTAAAATTTTTTAGAAAAAAGGTTTCCCTCAATTTTTAAATCAACCATATCAAAAAATAATTTTTCGCTTGATTTTGTCCTAAGCGAAAAAGTATACGACCTCTCCACATTGCAAAGAGGGTCCAAGATGGTAGAAAAGTTTCCTAAACCCGTTCCTAGGCCAAAATAAGGGAAAATTGAACTTCTCACAAAAATGCACTATCCTGGACCTAAGGCGCGATGCTCCAGTGCTCCCACCAACAATAAATCTTTTGAAAATTTTCATATTAGTGAGGACAATTGGGACATGTCCAAACTCCCTTATAGATGAGAATTCCCAAAAATTTAGCCATTTTTAGCCCTAATCCTTGCATAAACTCTCCCAAAACCTCCCTCGAATCCCTTATTAAAGTTCATCTAATTCTTAAGGTCTCAAGTTCCTCCATTGATGGTCAAGTCTCAAGGTGATACTCCAACTCTCTTCAAGTCTTCTTCACCAATTTCAAGACTTCAAGGTATGTGGATTATCCATCTATAGGTTCTTCCACCATGGATCCCAAAACTCTCTTTCAATGAAATTTCTTAATTTCAAGGCTTATTCCTTGATGGGTACTTCCTATTATTACTCCGATGCATGATTTATTTTGAAACTGTCATTTATTGGTCTTAATGTGCATGAAAACTTATCAAGGATTTTTATTATGATTTGTTTTATGATGTAAAAACTATATATCTTATGATGCCATAAAAGGCTATGAATTTTTATAGATTTTGAATGAACTTCATGGTACTAAAATAAGGGGTTTTACTATAAATATGGTGGATTATTTTGAATGGTTTCTAAATGATCATTTTTTACTCGTTTATGCCCAATGCTCTTGAATTTAATGATTTTAAGTTCCTATGTATAGAACCACCATAAGTTGACTAAGACTACATGATAAAGTCTCTTATGTCAATGAAATATCTTATGGCAAGTTAATGCAAGACTAGTATGTTAGGATAAATATAGTCTTCCAAGTATGTTATGAACTTATGAAAAGTTTTATGAATGTTAAGAAACATTATGGGTCCTATTGTGCTATGTTACACCATCTTGTGAAAGGGAAATTCTCACTTGAAGGGGCCAAGTATGTTAATGAGCTATTCCTACTATGAAAACTTATTTTTACAAGTTATTCAAGTAATGATTACACTTATTCTTGTGTTATATATTTTGTGGGACAAGACTCAGCACTATATGGGATTTAGAGTGGGGGATTGTCCCTAAGGGCCCTTGTATAAAGATTTACTTTTCATAACTATGTGCCACCATATGTATGATTATGTTTGCCTAAATGAGATTTTACTAGTGGATCCAACTAGGTCAAGTGAGTTTCCAAAATGGCAATGTCATAAGGCAAGGATATCTTGAACACCCACCGAAATAGCGATACTATAAGGTGAAGGTATGGTTTACCTTGGCAAGCAGATCACTCCTTTTCTAGTATAGAGAAAACATTGAGATTTCATTTAGTAGCTCGAACGGTCTTAATCTCGGTTACGGTCTCCTTCCACATATGTATGCTATGCTATGAGATTATGTTTTCCTTTCATGTTTGTTTTGACTAAGGTGTATCACTCATGTCATATGAGCATAATATCTTTGTATATGATTATGTATCTTGATTATTATTTCTTATGATCACTTGTTGCATTGCATCCCGTATACTTTGTACATTTCAAGTACTAACGCATATTTTTTGCCCACATGAACTAAAATGTGTAAGGATCGGAGTTCCTATTCTTCCACCTCCTTATGGATAGTACATTTTCTTGAAGATTTGCTTGCGGTGAGTCCTCCATTACAGGGAGAATGACCAATTTCTGTCGTGCTTATGTTCAGACTTTATATTTTTATTTATATACTTTTGAGGGTGAGCTCGGGACATGTCTTGGCCCCTATCCCACCTATGCTTAGTTGTATTTTTGGATGACGTAATATGATGATCTATGAGATATTTATGTATTTATGAACACTTCCCTTTTTAGTACTTATCCCTTGAATGTTGTTGCTTGATGTTGATGGAATATGATTAACTTTCTAAGTCTCTACTCCCTATAGAGTGCATCCCGTAATCCCTTCCCTTGGTCTATATGCTTGTGAGATTTAATGATGGAACTCCTTACCCCTTATTCCCATAGCTTGCATCCTAAGTCTCAAATCCCCTTAGTTTGATTAAATGTTGCTTGAACTACATTTACACAACCAAGGATGTTCTTATGTATCCTATGAAACTTGTTTGGGTACCCTTGGGTTCCTATTCGCCATATTGCAGCTATGCCCTAGGCTTACGTCATGACAAAATAAGTTCATGAAAGAATAGTGTGAGCACTGCCATGAAGATAGAGGCGGTGGCTAGTGGAAGTGTAGGGACCCCAAGAGGGCCTGTTTGTCGAGTCATTTCTTTGGGATCACATAAGGAGGTAGAGGTTTTTTCAAGAGGTGTGGTTTTTATCAACTTTGAGGGACAGTTCATGATTGTTGTCATTATTCGAGGGTGGTTCTTGTAGTCATATAGAATTCTCAAGGTCATCATGCAGTTTTCTTATACTGAAAAGACAATCGAGGTCATTCTTTCTCTAAAAATATTTTCTCTCTAAACTAATGGCTACTTTCTTCTATAACAGTTAACAACTGAGTGACCATTAATGGCAATAGTGCTGCTGGTCGGCCTTCCTAGGTTGCCTGATGAAGCACAATAGCTTGACATGGTAGAGCATAACAATATTACTTATGAACCCCAACCTAATCCCTCCATTATTTCCTCGAATCTGCTTACAGATGATAATAACTCTGAACTGCAAACAAGGATTGGGAAGGGATTTGAGAGAACCAAGTTGTATCTACTGAGTTAGCTAATGTTAATGAAGGTGTCACTAGTAAGGAGAATTTTAATGGGATTGAGCAAGCGTAATCGACTGAAAATGACCTAAATTAATATCCTTTGACTCAAAGAGATGTGGAGCATCTCTCATTCAAAAAGCCCATTATAATTCTTTATCGGCCCCTTCAAATTTGCAAAATAGGATTCCGGTGACCCAGGTTTATAATTTTGAAGGAAATCCTGATTTTGTTAAAAAGTGTTCAAGTTCTCAGGATATTTTGGTTAAGGACGATAGAAGGAGTGATTCGAATACCTTGATGGGGGCTAATAGTTCTCGACCTGTAGTAATGGATGTGCCTAATGCACATGTTACTGTTCCATTGACTGGGATTACTCCATCCTCGTCTCAAACTATTAAAATAATTAGTAACATTGATCATTCTATGAGAGACAATGATATTGCTGAAGGAATAAGTAAGAAATATCATGCCAATCATCAAGACAAAAGGCTGGATAAGCCTGACATAAGTCAGATAGTGAATCTTAAAGTTGATGGCAATAACATTATCAATATTCATAATGAAGAAGTGCAAAAGTAGTACAAATTACAAAACATAGATGATACAACCAATAGTATGGAGTTGGTGGGCACAGGTCACTCAAACCAGACTATTCCAACACATCTTCAGATGGTAGAGTCTAACACAGGTATGATCTCTAACCCTAATCAACTGGAATATGAATATTGTGTCAAACACCGTGACTGCTCAATTGCAAAATAATGCAAAGGAACAAAATGGTGTTTCGGTCTGGTCCTGGTCATGATGGCACCTGTTGGTCCCACCTACAAGAAAGCCAATTCCCAACCCAAGCGTGCCTGTCTTAGCTCTCTAATCCAAACTAAATTGATACAACAATAATATATACACTGAAACCTACCTAGAACCTGGAAGTTAATTGTACAGAGCTATAATAGACACAAGGACATATCATATACGTATATATCAATAATCATAATAATATATAAAATTAGAGTGCCTCTACAATACATAACACTATTGTACAAGGCCAATGTCTGGATATAAAGGATGGTCATCAATAGGAAGGAGACTGCGAAGAAATCAGATCTGCCGGTGTCAGCTAAAGTCTCCTGAGCACTCCCAAAGTTCCCCGCTCAATTATTGCAGTCCATACCTAGACCTGCACCATAGGAAGATGTTGAAAGTGGGGGTGATTACCAGAAAAGGCACCCAGTAGGCATCATCGGCCGACTGAGTGAAATAGTAAACATATATAGAGCCCAAATATAAAGAGAACTGCAATAGTGTAGCAAAATGAACTCAGATCAAGGCATAGGCATGTTTGGAAACCCTTAAACCAACCACTGATCCAACCAAGGATATGAACAATGGCAACTAAACAAATCTAAGTGATAAACATCGATACCACTGACAAAAATTGTGAAGGCTAATACCACAACGGCCTCCAACTGAAGCATAGTGTTGTACATGGGTGAAAGGCCCTAGTTCTATGCTTGTATGCCAACTGGGCCCCTATAAGCCCAGTAGGTACACCCACGCATAATAATAATGCCAATAGGAAATCACAGAATTCCTTAGAACCATCATAGAATCCCATAGAACCATCACAGAAACCCATAAAACCATCACAGAGCCTAGCTCTCCACGTCATCAGAAAAGGGATAAGTTGTACATGGGTATAAGCCCCTAGTATCTAAGCTTAAACACCCCCTGAGCCCCCATAAGCCCAAGAGGTACACCAAAGCACAATCAAGAATATGAATAAGTGTATGGATTCATGGGTAATCAATTAGGGGTGTCGCCTCAAGAATCACATAAATTTGGGTTCTCAACCCTATGCCGGCACGTGGCACCTGATCCAAAATATACATAAGGAACAGTGGGATGTATCCCCTACGAGAGAAAGAATCCCCCTCTCATAAAAAGTGTGTCTTAACTCAAAGTATTAATCACGGGGCCTCACCCCCATATGTAATCAACAGGATCCTAGACCCAAAATATCAATCAATGGGGAGTAGCCCCAAACGTGTAGTCAATGGGGCCAAGGCCCAAAGTAACAGTAATTGCTTGGAGCCTTTTAGAATCGACATTCCGGTCACATACACTCAGACATGACCACCAGAGACTAGGACCACGCGGAGTGTCACCTAGGTCTAGACATTCGGACGTGACCACCGGAGACTTGAACAACAGGGTGTGTCATTTAGGTCTCTAAGCGTAACATTAGAAAGATCTCTCCCTCTGTCTCTCTAACCAGATCCATATCCCCCAATCACATCTCTCCCAAGTCATAATAAACAAATCATTCTTAAGTTATGTAAGGAACTCAGAGTAGCAGCTAACCCTAGTCTAACAGTGCGTAGACCTTAATAATCAAAATAGAATCGGGCATAACAGGCAACCATGCTACAATCTAGCCCACCGTAGGTAATGGAAATAAAAGTGCCATCATAACAGGGGTATCATAGGTGCCCCCGACAGATAGGCTCAACAGAATCATAGTATGCTCATAATCAAGTCATGGTATAACTTAGAATAAATCATATCTCTGTATCAACATGCAATACACACTCATATAGGTGTAAGTCAAGTCAATACACATAATTCCCCCTGGCTGTAGCTCATATTTGACCCTTACCAGGCCACTTTCTATGTAAAGCAACTCATAGGGCAACGTCTGTATAACCTAAGCTAAGGCCCACCTCTAATCACAAGGATATGACCTACCAAGAATCGTATCGATAATGTGGTCTTCTCTAAATAGGGTGCTAGTCCCTAGGACTAACCCACATAACTAGTGTCTCGTTACAGATCACCTACAAAGTCTGTAGGATATAACCTACACCTCGCTAACAGCGTCACACTCTGATCTCCAACTCGCCAGTGGCTTAGTGTCAATGCACCTCGTATTATAGGTCCTAAGGCTCCCTTAGGGGTATAGCTATGATCATCCCCGGAACATGATGTATCTCTAGTCACTAACTAGTGGCATAAGTACATAACAGATAACAACGGTACACAGCATCATATAAACCACGGGGAAACATAGAATCATGTTTAACCAGGAAATGCTACCAAAGTACTCAGTAAAGATACAGATAACCATAATCATATCATGCACATACATACCAACTAGAGATAGATACTAAATTCAGCGCAAAGGGTAGCATGTAATCACGGTCAACCTCAATAGCTAGTATGTTTTGGTAATCACGGTTATCACACCTCGGTAGGGTACTCTAGACGTAACCGGCACTCAGAGACTATGGCTAGTCCCCAAGAGAACCACTTTGCCTCATCATATTCATTCATCTAAGCATATCAACGGAAGACATAAAGGATAAAGAGGGCATATCATCGTCAATTTTATAATATATATTATAAAAAGAGGGCTAGTAGGAAGAATTAGCTCACAGTCTTACATCAACAATCGACTCTAGTCTATTAAGCCTCTATCACTATCAAGTGGTGTCAATGACAGACTCATGGCTACCTCAATCAAAATAAAGCTAGTCACTCTAACTCTAAGGAAAGATGAAAATAAATATAAAGGATTCCTCCGAAGTAAGGAAGGCTTACCAAATTAGCTGAACATCACCTATCCTCAACGGTGCGCCAGTTGACAATCTCCAAGTCTTATATCTACATCATGAAACGATGCAGTTCCAGAGGGGGACATCAGTATGTAGAATGTACTGGTATGTGAAATAGCCAAGTAAAATCAGAAACAGGTAGAATAATATAACAATAACAATCAACTCAATATAGAGAGCAATCAACATGCCAAATGTCTATCTAAAGAAAGAATAAAGAATAGACAAATGACTCACCATATCCCTCACTCTATACCATTACCTCAACATCAAAGTACTACCAAGAGGGAATCCTAAATGAGAGTCTCTATAACCGACAATTACCCCCTATGAGCCAGAAGTGATACAACGAAGAGATATCATTGTCACATTCATCCAGTACCTTGTCGGGGTAAAGAACGAGTCTGTCAAGGATCCCAAAGAAGTCTGTCAAGTCCTCTGCGAGACAAAGGAAATATCCGCTTTCACGGTCCAATCCTCTCCTATGCTAGCCACGTATTAATGAGTTCTAGTGGGACTCACTCTTACCTATTTCGGTGCTAATACTCCTCCCATGACTCAAGAAAGCTCATAGTCTGTCAATACCAAACTGTTACACAGCCAACCTCCCCTCTCAAGCGGGGTCGTCATCTCATCTATCATTCTATCAACTTAAAAAGTAGAACTATTCTTCAAGCTAAGGTTCAATCCTCTTTTAATCTAATTAACACTAATTCCATCTACTTCAGTCATCAATACACTCAACTTAAGACTTAGAACTATCATTAGGGAACAATTGAATAGGAAAAACATTAGAGGTTATTTATGGAGACTCAAGAGACTATCAAATGCTATAAATCTAGCATCATTCTCACGTCTCAATCTGAATCACAATCACAATCACATTCTCACTCAAGGCTCTAAACTCAATTCTACCTTCTTTCATGCAATCTTTAACAAATAATAAATAGGGTTTATGCAATAATTCAAGTAAAATATTCATTTCAAGGAAACAAGTTTATGATGATCATCAACATGTTAAAATACATGCAAATAATATAATTTTCAAGAAAATATTCAAGAAATTATGCATATAGACTCAAGAAACCTTCAATTCACCATTTAGACCACCTATGGAGCATATGAGAGAACAACCTCATATTTCCGTTCAGCCTTACATACCTGAAATTTGAAGAATCCTAAATTTTCTTGCACAAATTGGTCCTAGACTCGAAACCCTCCTCTCCTTCTCTCAAAACGTAGTTATACTTAAGAAAAATGGGGTTATAAAACCCTTTCACACGAATCTAGGCTTAAATACTAGTTTTGGGACTTAAGAATATATTGAGAAGGATGAAAATGCCCTTCCAAAAGTTAATATGAAAAAATCACATTCTTGGCTACTGGTGTACGTCATGCACCAGAACATTTGGTTTGTTTTTCGCGAAATTTGTTTCCGTCAAAGAAAATAAAAAAAAAACAAGTGTGGTTCCACATCCCAGTCGCGTTGCGGCCTGGACACGAAAACCTCAGTGTTTTGGCTCACTTTGGAAAAACTAATTCACATTTTTTTGCGTTAAAGTCGAGTCGAGACCATTTTCTGGTTCAATTTTCTGCGCTGATCACAAATCCAATCTCGGATTTTCCATCGGAGCTTTAGAAGACACATTGTGCACACTATACATTTTAGGAATGTTTCGGTAAATTATACGGGGTGATACAAAGGTCGAACTCAATAGCTCATATATTCCAGTATTCTCAGACCACATACACATACAAGAATGATTCAAGCTTAGTGTATATACCTGTCACATGTTCACAGCTTCAGCTAACCCTTTCAGGTCATTCCATAGTCATAAAATGTAAGACTTAAGGTAATATAACAGCTACAACCAACATGAACCTCAATAAAACAACTATCATCCTATAACATTATATCTATATACCACACACAAATCACATCCAACCATATACAACATATACTCCATAACTCAATCTATAAGTAGTACATTTCCACATATTTCAACTCAAATATGCAAACATTTCAGCTCAGTCTAAGGTTTAGAGAAAGCCTAGCCTACCTGACATCCGATGTCTCATACTCCGAGTCAATCCAATTCGAGCCTTTCTTTCTGAATCACTTCCCAATGTTGTTCAGCTATTAAAACATAAGTTACAAGATCATTACGACTGATTTGGCTGTAAAATTTCAGGAAATGGGTAAAATTACATCAATTACAACTAAAATGGAGAAAAATAGAGCCTACACTTAAAATGTCAAACCAACCCCCATAAAATGATTCCTACATCACCCCGAGTCTATAGGTAGAAATAGAGCCCAAAATAGATCTTAGAATATAGAGAAACGACCCCAAAATGAAGTTGTATTTCTTACCAAAAACATTTCTACATAACTTCTCGATCAAATTACATAAAATTATAACTAAATTAATATGATCCAAGTATAACACAACGTTCCTCTCAAACAAAAATTAGAATAACTCATATACAAATTCCATTTAATTTTGTTGAGAAATGACTGAGATATCGCAATGTAAAGTATTTCACTCATTCCCAATATATCAACGAAGAAAAAGCAGAGATTTACCTCAAAATATGTATCAATTCCTGAATCCAACTTCACCATGACATTCCCTGTGAAAACTGAGTCACGTAGCCTTTTGACTCACTCAAATTGTATGAAAAGTGAGCTGAAAATTGTGGTGCAAATTTGGAGGATATATATATATATATATATGCTAACTTCCTGGAAGCCATATATATACAAAGTCTATTATGTTGCAGCCACCTATCTGCCATGTGGAAGCACCAAGTCACGCCACATGGTAGTAAAACAATATGCCACCTCACCTTCTCTCTTCCCATTAATCCTTTAAACACCTTTTTGTCATTTCGGGCTCATTCGAACTGGGATTTTGTAAACAAATTATGTAACCCTATGATTTTGATATTCCAGATCCAATAGGGTAGTCAAAATTTCCAATGGAGCTTCCTCCATAAAGTGAGGACCCCATTTCTTTATATGCAACTTTTAATGGAAAACCCCCGATGTGATGCACCTTGTGATGAGGTTACTAGAAGGAAAGACATGGGTGAGGATAACTCTCAGCAATTTTCCTTGCAACACAACTTCGCGACTTATAATCCTTATCCTAGAGTCTTCAACAATTTTGCAAAGCACATCCATCTTGGTAAAAACAACTCATCAAAATAGTACCCAATCCAATTCCAATGTCACCAAGGTGCAACAAAATCAACACATACCTGTTCATGTCTCCACCCAGAAGGACTAGGCTCCTCTAAACTTGAAAAGATATCAAATACCTGAACCTACTCTATATACAATGGTTAAAACTTTTGCTTCAAAACTTAGACTCAATATGACTAAGCAAGAAGTTCCTATTGAGATTGAGAGTCCTAAATACACTTTTAAGAACGGCCTTCCTGCAGTGATATACAATAAGGATGACTTCATGATTAAACTAGCTGAAGCTTGTAGATATATTCTTGTTGGAAATTCAGCCATATATGTGTAAGTTTGAGTTGATTAGAAAGGATTTTGTCTTACAAACTCAAATGTTAGGGGGGGGAGGGGTTAAAATTGCTCACTTCAATACTAGGCATGTCTACATTGATTTAGAGAATGAATTTGATTATGTTATTGTGTGGACCAAGCAAAAGATTCATATTGAAGGTCAATTAATGAGAATTCAAGCTTGGACTCCAACCTTCAAACTTGAAGAGGAAACACCTATTGTTCCTGTTTGGGTTACTCTTCTGGAGCTACCTTGGCATTGCTATAATAAAGATTTTACCACCACTCTTATAACTCCTATTGGTAAGGTTTTGTACTTGGACACTGCATCTATTCAAAAAACTAGAGGAAGTGTGGCTAAGGTAAAGGTCCAGATTAATCTCACCAAAGCTAGACCCCCTCATATCTGGATGGGATTTGAAGAAAAGGACCTTACTGTGGAGAGATGGCATGCTATTCAGTATGAAGACATTCCTCACTATTTCATGTATTGCAAACATCAAGGTCATATGGAACAAGTATGTACTACTAAAAAAGGGATGAGGACTTCCAAAGAAGGAAAGAGCAGGAAGTGGAAAAAAAGAATAAAGCTATGCAGGAACTGGAGGAAAAACATTCACCATATGATGGTTAGAAGGGTGAAGGTAGGATCACAAATGTTGAGACATAATAAAAAACTAATGTGGAAGAATCCAAAAAATAGGATAACCAATAGCAAGTTCACAGAATAAGAAATTCCAAAAATCAGAATCTCCAAAATCAAAAAGTATACAGGCAAGTATCACCTCAAAGACAGATGGCTAATGAATTTCAACAATAAGATACTAGGCACCAGGTAACATTGTTAATAATGCTATGTCTCATAATAATTATGTTGATCTCGAGAAACAAGATCAACCCACTAATCAGATACCTAACAAGATGTTAATAAAGGAAAAGAAGGTATTCTAGATGAAGAAGGGTAGATTAAAAAAAGAAAATCGATAAAGAAAAACAATCAAGTCTCTTATCCCACAGAGTCAAGGAAACAAATCAAGGGAAATCTTCTCTTGGACCAAATATCTCTTCTAATGAACAGGTCAAGATGACACATGTCAAGATAAAGAGAAACAACTTATGGATGATAATATGGAATCCGACAAATCCTTAAAAAATAAAGATAACTCAGATATTGAATTATATCCCCATAAGAATGTTGCTCCTACTCTTCAGGAACAACCTCTCATCCCCCTTACTGGTTCTGTGAATGTTGATATGTTAAGTCCCCTTCCCTTACCCCTTATGTTTCTACTGTGGTTGAAGTCTATGGTGGTAAGGGTGGGTGGAAGGAGAACCATACTAACTTGTAGGAAGGGGATCCAAGGGGTGGGAATCTATCTCATGTTTGGAATGAGAACCCTTACACTGACCTTAGGTTGGACTTCAGAGCCCTTACTACCCCTAATTTTCAACCCCAGAAGAAGACTCCTATCAGTGATCTTCAACAACATTTTGAATCTACTTCTTAGGAAAATAATTTGGGAGGTAAGGCTAAGGACTTGGGATCATTTGCTAGCGCAAGTTCTTTGGGTTCTAGATCTAAAAAAAACAAGTCGAACAATAAAAGAAGGGATGCTCTGGAAAAGATGGCAGAGAAATAGGAAGAGTTACTGGTTCCTCCTCTAGACAAACGTCCTGAGGTGGATACAAATGAAGTTGATAAATATTGTGTTGTCAGTTCTGAGAATGACATGGTTAAAGAAACTATTCCCAATAATGAAGAGAAGGATGATGATCAGTACTTCAAAATGTCACTGACCAATAGGGTCTTTTACCAAGAGTTCTTCACCATGCCAATTTCAAACATAAAAGTACCAAAATCAAGCATCTTGCTATAGCAAGCGGGCCCAATACTAGGTAGTTTACATCTAGATTATCTCAATGATTAATACAATCATATGGAATGGAAGGAGTATCAACACCCAAGGAGCTGTGGAAAGGATCAGGTCTTTGAAGACTATCCATCAATTATCCATAATTTCCATTTTGGATCCTTTTGTAGACAATTCTCAATTGACTAATTTTAGAATCCAATTGGCTACGGACAAAGCTACTTGTAATCGCAATGGCAAGATTTAGATCTTTTAGAATCTTTATGTTGATTGAAATGTCTTGGAAGCTGATGAACAACAGGTTACCTGTGAATTTCAGCATGTGCAGAACCCTCATAAGTTCATTATTACCTTTGTATATGCAAAGTGTAGAGATCATCTCAGATAGCCTCTATGGGAAAGGAAGTTGCACTTGTATGATAGCAACAATAATGTTCCTTGGTATTCTGTAGGGGATTATAATGTTATCACCTCCATAGAGGAAAAGCTAGGGGGTGCTCCTTATATTATGAAGAAGAGTCTTGAGTTTATTGCAGTTATTGAAGCTTGTGGTCTCATTGATTTGGGATTTTTTGGGCAAAAATACCTTGGTGTAACAATAGAGGCGACAACTTAATAATTTGGAAGATACTTGATTGGGCCATGGTTAATGACAAATGGATTGCTAATATGCCACTTACCAGTATCACTCACTTGCCTTCAATGGGGTCTGATCACTGACCTTTGCTGATGGAGAAGACTAACAGATCTGAAAATTGCATCAATACTTTAAATTTTTGAGTTGTTGGGTTGAGCAACCAAGTTTTATTGATACAGTTAGACAATGCTGGGATAGGAAGTTTTCAGGCAATCCAGTGTGGGTCTTCCACCAGAAATTAAAGAGGCTCTCATCTACACTAAGCAACTGGTCCAAAATTCATTTGGGTGATATTTCTGCTAGGGTGGAGGAGTATGAGGAAAAACGCAGACTAGCTGAGAAGGACCTGATCTATTAATGTTAAAAGAAGTTAGCTTCATGATCTCAATACTGAATATATCAGATTTCTAAAGCTTGAGGGTCCATCCTTAAATAGAAATCTCAGTTACATTAGTTTAAAGAGGAAGATTCCAACAGCAAATACTTTCATGCAAGGATAAGAGGAAGGAGAAGGAAGCTTTTCATTCATATGATTCAATATGAAGGTGGTGATTGGATCTAGGGGGATGAGGGATTATTCAAGCTGTATGCACTCATTTTCAACAAATCTTTACTGGAGAAGACAAATACATCAATGAGGAGTTGTCAAACTGTATCCCAAGAATGGTCACACAAGAGTAAATGACATTATGCAAGCCATGCATACTGTGGAAAAGCTTGTTACGAACTGAACTTAGGGTATAGGAGTGACATGGCGAATAGGAACCCAAGAGTCCCACAAACAAGCGTCAAGTATCCATATTCATATCATCGATTTAGAAGCATATTAATGAAAGTAAACACATAGTTTTAAGGGATGGGAAAGTAGGAATCTCTCTATGAGGATATCATAAGGATAGGGATTAACATGGATTCATAAACACAACACATAAGAACTAAGGGGCGGGTAAGTAAAACTCACTAGATGGGGGAAATACCGGACTTAGGATCTTGCACATTTCCACATCAAAAAATACATACTTATAATAATTCTCATAATTTTCATGACCCAAGCCTAGGGTCTAAACATGATCGGCGAATGGGGAACCCAAAGTAACCCCAGACAAGCCTTATAGCATATCATTACACATCATTAGTCACAGAAGCAATATAAAACAACATAAGAAACATAAACAAGGGGAATTGGGACTAAGAGAGAGAGAGAGAGAGAGAGAGAGAGAGAGAGAGAGAGAGAGAGAGAGAGATTTATACTTAAATAGCTTGAATATCATAAGTGAGTCAAAGCTCAAGCATAATACATAACATGTCCAAGAACACCTCTACTATATAGATTAGAGCGGGGGCTAAGCCAAGCAACTGGGCTCACCCTCATAGTTAATACATATTTAAAATAAATATAGTCTTCGAACATAACATAAGAGAATAGTGATTGTCCCCGAAATGGAGGACTCACCAAAGGATAACTTGAACAATCTGTCTAGCCACAAGAAGAATCAATAGGACCTCTGGTTCCTACATAGTAACATCATGTAGGCATAGAGTATGCATTAGTATGTTTGAATGTACTAAGTATGTGGGACGCAATGCAACAAGAGATAGGCATCATAATCAAAATGCATAATAATAATAATCAATAGATAGAATAACAACAAAATGACATGTATGACTAATGTTTATGTAAACCATGCTTTGCAAGTCATTCATCTTACATAGATCATAATATATAAGTGCGGGAAAAAACCTCAACCGACAAAACGAGAGACCTTTTGGAGGCGTAACCTTCCTTACGGGAGCCCATCCTTTTTGGATTAAGTGACCTTTCTTATGGCAGACCATCCCTTTATGGATTAAGTGACCTTCGTTATGGGAGCTCGTCCCTTTTTAGATTAAGTGACCTTCCTTATGGGAGCCTATCCCTTTTCGAATTAAGTGACCTTCCATACGGAAGCCCATCCCCTTTCGGATTAAGTGACCTTCCTTACGGGAGACCATCCCCTTTTGGATTAAGTAACCTTCCTTACAGGAGCCCATCCCATTTCGGATTAAGTGACCTTCTTTATGGGATCCCGTCCCTTTTTAGATTAAGTGACATTCCTTATAGGAGCCCATCCCTTTTCGAATTAAGTGACCTTCCTTACTGGAGCCCATCCCTTTTCGGATTAAGTGACCTTCCTTACGGGAGCCCGTCCCTTTTTGGATTAAGTGACCTTCCTTATTGGAGCCCATCCCTTTTTGGATTAACTGACATTCCTTATGGGAGCCCGTCCTTATTCGGATTAAGCATTTCATAGAACTAGCTCATCAAACCATTACATTTGAACCATCAAGAAAGAACTCCTTATTTTCCCAAGAATACAACAACATGAGGACCCAACAATTCACTTGCAATACCATAGGTGCTTTACATGATTTAGACACATATATATACATCATTTCATCATCATATAATCATCATAACATCATCCAACTCATAAGACATGCATTGGACTTTCGATTCATCAAGAAACCCTACCCGGACATTTTAGCAAACACTTGCCAGCAGTGTAATGGGGGTAAAAGACCATGCAATTTAGAGACAAAATCATGCAAGAAAGTCCATTGTAAAACCATCATTCAACACCTTGCAACACTCTCAATATATACACATCAAAACCCTTCATCAATCCAACATTAAATCTAAGATTTAGAACTCAAAACATGCTAAAACAATCATACTTTCATGAACTAAAATCACTATGCAGTAAATTTCTCAATATACAAGACCCACATGTAAAATCAACTTTAAATCATGTAATATTAGTAAAAAGAGGGTTTAGGCACAATGGGTGGAAGGACCCAATGGGTCAAAACTACATACATTAGCTTTGGAGGACCCTTGAAAGAGATTGCAGATGGAGACTTAAAGCTTGAAGAAAATCCTTGAAGAAATCCTTAAGATTGGTCTTGAGTCTGGGACTTGAATTTCGGGTGAAATATGAGTCTAAATGTGTGAGAGGATATTGGTAATGTTAAGGACGATATGAGGGTGAATTAAGGCTAAGTATATGCCTTTTCAAGTGTGGGAACCTTTAGTCCCAAGACCTAAAGTCTTGAAAATTACGTTCTTGAATTTTTGTAATTGCTAAATCTTTGCTCTTAAATCGGGGTTAGACCTTTTGCCCCCTAATTTGGACCCTCTGAACAAGAATCCGAAGTCAGATTTTCGAAATAAAGAACGAATTTTGAGATATATGAAATTTAAAATTTTGGGAATTCGAAGAAGCGTTTTGAGCAAATGAATAAGAAGCTAAGTGTTTGAATAAGAATAGGTTGTAATGAAGGAGTATAAAATGATTCGGGGTGTCACACCCCAAGTCCTGCTAGGGCTGATTGGCACCCGTTGCCGATAAGGCCCAGGAGAACCAACCTGTATCTATGCGCTTCCTGTACATATTATGAGGGATTTCTATATTTGACATGCCTTTCAGAAGCTAAAGAATGACGACAAGCCAAAAGGGAATGCATATGACTAGGCCGTTGGGGCCACAGTGTCTAAAGTACGAGACATGACTACACTGTTTTTTACATAGTCTACAAAGCCTCTAAATAAATAAGAACATCTAATAATGGTCGGGACAGGCCCTGCCTAAACAAACTATACAATACAAACATGTAAGTTCTAGACATGCACAAAGCCCTGAAGCAACCTGGAGCTAGGTAACAGTAGCTGAATGTCCTGTACTCCTACTGGGGAGGCCTACTAGCACCTGTACCTGCAGCATGAAATGCAGGTCCCCCATAAGGGATGTCAGTACGAGATAGTGTACTGAGTATGTAAGGCAGGATATACTGTATGTAAAGTAATAACTCAAATGAACCCATGCACCGGTGTAAGTTTGTGGACCACCTTTGGCTATAGTGTGGAATCATATACTTTATGTTCTTTATATTACTTTACCTTTACTGTATAATCTGTGCACAGCTATAAAACAAATGATCAACTGATCAATGGTGAAACTGTATCAGGTTCATCCCTGGCTAGGTTATACTGAACCCCTCGGGCTACCCCCCGTTGATAGGATCATCCCTGGCTAGGTGCTATCTGCACCCCTCGGGTTACCACCTATCAAAACTGTATACAGTATCTTTTAATTACCTTTGAGATTATTCTTTTGGTGGACATAATATTGGAGCTGTAGCACTGTATATGTAGCATATGACATGTGGATATTCACACAAGACAATATGACGATGAAAATAGTACATTGCACAAATGATGCAATGCGTATGAAATGGAACAACTCATGAACTTTATTTTGTAGTAGGAACTATGCAGGTTTGAAGGTAACTATGTATGGAATCATATGAACATGTAAAAGTGTGGAGACATGGTTAATAGTTGTGTTGGAGTTGGCAAGTGCCTTTATGTACTAACGAGAGATCTATATTTCATGCCAAGTGATACGAAATCAAGTAACCTTACATACCTCGTCGCCGGACCCTGTTACTATCTTAAGATAACCTTTCCTTCCTACAAATACATATCTACAACATATTAAGGGATAAAACTAGCATTAAAATCCAATAGATACACCTTGGCAGTCCAATCACATAAGAAAAGAATACAAGGGCAGCAAGCGGGTGTTTATAAACCCGCACGTATTCCTTTAACCTTTCCGCTCCTTAATCATATTTTCTCATACACATTAGCATGTACACATCATGTACCTACTTCTATGCCATAACAGTCTTACAATATCCCACATAGCACAACACATCACAATTCCACACAATCTAAAAATGGACAGCATAATGTTACCTTCCTTCGCTACATCTCGACGTT
>JAPFFP010056226.1:0-28502 GCA_026153255.1 Solanum medicagineum | reverse complement strand
AGGAGTTTAAGTCAGCATTCCTCAACCAGTTCTTCCCTCTTAAGCTTAGGAAGGCCAAAATGATGGAATTCATGACTTTGAAGCAAGGGTCCATGAGTGTGAAGGAGTATGCCCTCAAGTTCAACCAACTCTCCAAGTATGCTCCACAATTGGTTGTCGATCCGCAGTTAAGGATGAACAAGTTCATGATGGGTGTATCCGATTTGGTGAATGAGGAGTGTTATGCCGCTATGTTGATAAGTTATATGAATTTGTCCTGCCTCATGACATATGCCGAATAACTTGAGGGGGAGAAACTTAGAAAGGGGAGAAGTGAGGGATCCAAAAGGGCTCGATTTGACGGTAGCTTCCAAGATCAAGAGTCCGATGATGCTCCAAGCAAGAGGATTGCCAAGGATGGGGTGGCCAGCCCCAAGTATCAAGGTGAAGGTGTTGGTGGACAAGCTCTCCTACATGCAACAAGTGTGGAAGGTACCACCCGGGAGATTGCTTAGCTGGTTCGACTGCGTGTTTTGGATGTGGTGGAATGGATCATAAGATGAGACATTGTCCGTAGGTCTGTAAGAACCATAAGGATGGTCATCGACGTTCTCAACCATACCCCTCTAGGAGTCACTAGGCTTGGCATGGTACTTCGCAGGTAAGTTGAAGGTTTTGATTTTGATGAATCCGGGTTCCACTATTCCTTTCATTATTCTTTTTAGTTGCAAGTGGTCTTCTTGTGTGTCCCAAGTTGTAATGTGAACCTTTGATGTCTACCCCTTGTTGAATGTTGCTAGAAAGTTCATAGGTATTGCTCTGTGTTTATATTGCATTAGGTCTTGCCTTGTGACTTGTTGGATTTAATGTGGTGGATTTTGATGTCATACTTGGGGTGGATTAATTGCATGCATATTGTGTCTCCATTGATTGTAGGGCCCGTAGAGTTAAATTTTAATTCCCTGTTAAACCCATCCTTGAGTGGTAGTGAAGAGGTAGGTTCATTTCTTGTCTTAATGTCCAATTGATCCCTAAGGGTTGCATTTATCATCTTGTAAGAGTGGAAATGTTGAGTCTAAGGTCCTCCCTATGAAGTCGATTCTGGTGGTCAATGAGTCCTTGACGTCCTTTTGATATTTTGAATTTAGGGTAGTGTCTTTTG
The DNA here is from genome assembly GCA_026153255.1 of Solanum medicagineum. Lineage (NCBI taxonomy): Eukaryota > Viridiplantae > Streptophyta > Magnoliopsida > Solanales > Solanaceae > Solanum > Solanum medicagineum. The sequence goes on along the minus strand of JAPFFP010056226.1, from coordinate 27,361 downwards.
GTGTGGTTAGTACACCGATTACGTCTATAGTTCTCATGAATAGGGTCTTTAATCCCTAACTTGTTATGTTTGTGGTGGTCCTTGGTGATGATGTGTTGGTTTGTTTCCTGAAGTGAGGAAGAGTTTGTGAATCATTTGAGGGTGATATTGTGAATTTCGAAGGAGGTGAGGTTGCTTGCTAATTATGGAAAGTGGGAATATTCGGGTATTGGAGAAGTACATCGGTTGGCTAGATTAGGAGTATGTGAGGTTGGGTGGAGTTGAGAATGGTGATGTAGTGCTTTGATGATTCCGAATCTTCTTTGGTTGAAGAGGTCAAGTTAAAGCAAGACCTTGATTCCACCTTGCTGGAGTTGAAGGTTTGGGTGGAAGATGGTGAAGTGGGGTTTTCTCCCAATGGGGAGATGATCTCGAAGGTACCAAGGTAGGCTATATGTGCTTGTATTGATGGTCGGATTTACTTAATGGTTTCACCCATGAAGGATATAGTTCGATTTGTAAAGAGGGAGTTGAGCCCAAGGTTTGGGGGTCCTTATAGAGATAGAGGAGGATTAGTAAGGTTACATATGAATTGGAGATGACTACGAACAGGGATAGGGTTTATCCGGACTTTCATGCAACTATGTTGTGGAGGATGAGTTGACTATGAGAAGGTCCGGTGGAGATATTGGATTGATATGAGTAAAGGTTGATTAGTAAGGATGTAGTGTTCATCGAAGTCCCTTGGGAGAATCGTCAAGTTGAAGGTGTCTTTCGGGGAGTTGGAGTAGGCATGAAGAAGCGATAACCGTGCCTCTTTCATTTGATTCAAGCTTAAGATAGAAAACTAAGTCCCTTCTATGAATTCAAGTCTTGAGTTTTGACCCTTATGTCATTTTCATGCATTCATGTTTATATTGACAAGTTATGGTGGTTTTTGATGTTCTTGTTAAGGCTTTTTGAAAATCATGTTTAAGTGCATTTGTTGCATCCATGTTGGGCTAAATTCTTCATGATTATGTTCCTTGTGTACGTTTCTTTGACATTCGGGGATGAATGTTCCCAAGGGGGAAATATTGTGACACCCCATAATTCCATGCTCTTACATACCCATGTCCCAAGCCTCATTTGTGTAGGTGGGGAGTGTATTAGGGTCGTGGGAGGCTTCTAGTACTTTGACGAGTTCAAGAGTTCCCCTTGCGTTGAGTTTTGGGTGTTAGTTTATGCAAAGGGTCAACTTTAAATGAGCATAACATTTAGCGCACTTCGAACTAGATGACCCACGATATGTTAAATGAAATCCCTTTAAGTTAGCTTTCCAACACACTTGGTTTCACCTCATTCTGAGGTCGGATAAATGAGTTATGAACGTTTTCGTGAGACCCTCCCATGCAGTGATGTCATATGGGCACTTTAACGGGCAGTGGAGCTTTGGACGGGTTTTCTTGGCTGCCTTGAGTGGAAAAGTCCATTTTCAGTCTAAGGCATGTGACACGGCCTGTGGCACGGGCCATGTGGCTTGCCACTGCCGTGTGGTTGGTCGTGTAGTGTGTGCAAGTGAGGCGGAGTGGGTGTGGCAGGAGCTTTCTTTGCTAAGTGTTATGCCATGACCATCTTCACGGGCCATGGCAGGTCTGACGAGTCATGACCCTAGGCGTGGGGTGGCCTAGTAACATTTGTTTCACAAAGTGTAGTTCAATGGACCACTACACGGACTGTGTAGCACCACACAGCTCGTGAGGGCTCCCGTCAAAGTGACGATGACATTAATTTTTCTAAGTGTTCCCAACTTCCAAGTTTTGAACAAGTCTCATCTCAGGGTCACTCCACATGACCTGTGGAGTGCCACACGACCCGTGAGGCCTTCAATTTTGCATCGCTTTGCCAATTTTTCCATCCGTTCACTATTGGCGTTTTTATGAATTTAATTTATTTCAACGACCATTTTAGACATCCAATGCTATCTTAACCTCCCCAAAAGACCTAACCCCTATTCCAAAGGATCAAAGTCATTACTCTCAACTTAAACACACTCTCAGATTCTCCAAAGAGCCTCCATCAAAACCCCAATACAAATTCAAATAAACTCAAGAGCAAGCTTTGGATGCTAGGATCCACTTCCAAACTTCAAGTCTTTCACAACTCAATTTCAAGAAACTCAAAGTCTAAGGTAAGTGGGTTTCATTCATGGGTACCTTTCACCCATGAAGCTCAAACTTCCATTTCTATGAAAATTACATGTAAGTTGTGTTGCTATGGGTATTATTCATTAGTGATTATGATCATATACTATATTGGGGTTTAATGAAAGTTTGATTGAAAATACATGATTACTCATTTTTAAATCTATACCATGATATGATTTACCTATTATGATTATGCATGTTTTAAGCTATAGAATTATGATCTCTTTTGATATTTTATGGGGTTTTAAACATATTGCATATGAAGGTTTTACCAAGTATTGATGGGTTGATTTACATTAAAATTTCTCACATGCTTTTACTCTTGAATTGCATGGCTTTTACTATCATAACACACCCGCCAAGTATTTGACAAAATGTCCGATTATGGATTCTTGAGTCATTGAAGGTCAAATGCATGTCTAAGGAGTCAAGAGTCTTTATGATGATTTTGGGTTTTCTAGAGATGTGTTTAGTTCATGAAAATGTTGATGATGTTGAAAAGACAGATTAAGTCCTTTTCTCAAAGATTTTACCTCTTGTGAGCTTGTGATGTTGATGTTAATGCAAGGGTAATGTTGATGATGACCCATTCTTATGTTTGATGATTAAGCTCACCATTTGAGGTCAATGATGTTAAGAGCTACTCTTGTCACGTCTTCCATGTTTGTTACAAGTTATTAAAGCTATGATTATTGTAAGAATCCCGTGGGATTAGACTTAGCACAAAATGGACTGGAGGCAAGTCCCCAAGTGCCAAAACTACGTGCCACCATAGGTGAAGGAATTAGAGGCGAGTCCCTAATTCCCTAAGAGGTGAGTACCCTTAATATGAAGGCATGAAGCGAGTATCCGAGTCTAGGAGCTAGAGGCGAGTACCCTGCACATAAGACTTAGTGGTTCCAGTTAGGCATTAGGAGGTTCACCTTGGCAAGTAACATCCCCCTTTTTTCCGGTGTAGGGTAGACATTAGGATTCCAAGTTGTAACTCGCTTGGTCTTATTTATGTTGGTTGATGTTTCTTTCCACACTTATATATTATGTTCTATGTAAGTTGAATGATTTGTAAAGCATGATTTACTTAGGCATTGATCATATGCCATATCGTTATTATGCTATCTTTTACTTATTATTATGCATTTTGACTATGTTGCCTATCTCTTTTTGCATTGCATCCTACATACTTAGTACTTTTAAATATATTAACGCATACTCTATACCTACATAATGTTACCAGGTAGGAACCAGAGCTCCATTTGACTATCCTCCTCCACGGGCTAGCTTGACATCTTGAAGATGAGCTTGGTGAGTCCTCAAGTTCGAGGACACTATTTACTTTCTCTTGCTATTTCAAAAACTCCTTTATGTTGATGTTTGACATTATGAGGGTGAGCCGAAAAGGTGTATTGGGCCCGTTCCATTCTATATTTAGAGGTGCTGTTAGAATATTATGATGTATCTATTCTATGAGCTTGACTCCTTATGATTTATGATATCAAAGAATTCCCTTAGCCCCATTTATCCCTATTTTACTCTCTTGTTGTTGTTTATTTGCTTCCGCGATCAAGGATGTGTGTATGATGTGCTAAGAGGCTTGTTTGGGTCTCACCCAGTTCCCCATTCGCCGTGTCACGTCTAGGATCTAGGTCCGGGCTGTCATATTGAGGATAGAAAGTCCATTTCAAGAAAGGAATTTCTAATGGGGATTTTTTGAGTGACGATGGAGCGAGTGCGAGTCATGGTTCGTGATAGGAAGGAGATGAACAAGTATAGGGTGAGAGAGATGTTGAAGAAGGGGACGAAAGGTGATGAATAAATAGATGGAGAGATACAGTGGGGATGTGAAATGAAAAGGCAGTGGGAAACAAGGAGGTGTCGAGCAAAGCGACACAACAAGCCCAAGGGTAAAAATGATGATTATGTAAAACAAAACACATGAAAACAAAAGTATGAAATATTTGTAACACCCCCCATCCCCCCACCTTGTTGAAAAGTTTGGAAAATGGAAAAGTTGTAGAAAAGTGTTGAATTAGACTGATATCACAAGACAAATAGTTGGTGGGCAGCCACGGGTCGTAGACCATTTTTGTAGTTGAGGTCTAGGAGTTGATGGAATTTTTCTAATACTAGAAGTCATTGTATGAAAGGATTTTATGGGACGTACTTAGTAATAAAACTCATAGATGTAATCGTGAATAGGACCTTGAAGGATGAAATATCTATAAGTTTGGAAGGCTTTTACAAAAAGGGATTATGGTCTGTAAATGGAACTACGGACCATACTAATAACTTGAGGATTGAAGGTGAAAATTTCAGTAGCTAAATTCTTGGTCCATTGAAAAGTACAAAGGCTAAGTACAACCCATAAAAAGGAAGTACAAGTCGTAACTAGGTCTAGTGAACTGAGATTCAGAGACTGTTTTCAGGAATCAATTTCAATAGCACAAAACCTTGGAGTACGAGCCATACTTCAATCTACGTACCATAAGTTCAATTCACAGATGGTTCCAACATTTTTTAAATGACGAATTTTTTGGTCATTTTGATCTATTTTTGACTCCTAAATTATGTTATTTTGACCCTAATACTGACTTAATTGACTCCGACTTTATAAAACCTATTCCTAATTCATTCTCACTCATTCACTCTCAAACCACTCCTGTATTTTCAAATTTCCTCTCTCTAGAAAGGGATCCATTGAAGCTTAGGGTTTCAACTTTGGATCAAGGATTTTAAGGTCTAATCACTCTAATTTCTAGGGTTTTTTACTTAAGGTATGTAGCATTAATTCATGGATTAGATTCATCCATGAAACCCAAAATTCTACCCTCCCTTTTCTTCAAGTTAAAGCATGGATTTTTATGACGGTATTTCAAATATTTGGGTTATGACTATTATATGAATATTTTGCGTAATTATGCATGAGTTATGATTAGTTACATCACCTTTATGATTTCCAATTAAATTCATGTGATTTGAAGTATATGATAACTAGGACTTGTTGAATTGATGTGGGTTCCTTTACTAATGATCCAAATTAATTTAAATTGCTGAATCTTACGTGATTTCCATCTAATTGCATGATTTTAACTTCAATTGCTCATAAAACCTACATATGATCCTAATTTTCTATGTAAAGCTATGAATTTATGAATACGATTCTAAGAATCAAATTATGTTTTGATTATGATGATGAGGGTAACTTATGGCGCTAAGGTTTCTGAAATGATGATAAGATGGAGATTATATCCACACTATATTCAAAGCTATGTAGATGGACTATTTTTATGACATGAATGTTTTCTTGAGCTTATGATACCTATTTTACAAGCTATAAAAGTATTATTTAATAAAGTATGAATTATGACAGTGTCTATGATTTTACATGTTATGTCTTTCATTGAATTTGACTTAGCACTTGAGTGGGGGACTATCCCCAAGGGTCCTTATATAAATCCTAAAGTCTTATAACGATGTGCCATTGTACATTTATGATTATGTGCTTATAAGGCTAGCTAATGGATCTATATAGCATCTTAATGTGACACTCATCGTGCTAAGGTTAAGCCCAAAGGGTGGGGTCTTTATGTTCATGTTACACTCACCATGCTAGGGTAGAGCCTAAAGGGTGGGGGGTCAAGTCTACCTTGACAAAGTGAAGCCCTCTTTTGGTTGGTGTAGCGAAAAACATCGAGATTCCATGTAATAGTCTGCATGGTTTCATTGTTGATTATGGTCTTACTTCTACATATGTATGCTAGGTTATGAAAGGATTTATGATGTTTCCATTCATGGTTTTAAACATACATTGCTCATGCATATCTTGTCCTTATTCAATTGCTATGATTATGCATATTGCTATTATATTATGATATTACCTTGATGCATAGAGTACCTACATACTTAGTACATTCCACGTACTAACACATACTCTTTGCCAGCATGATCTAACCAGGGATAGGCAATGAAGAGAATATTCATCCATTTCATGGCTAGAGTTGCATTTAATCATTGAAGATTGTTGTTGAGTTCCTATGCTTCTAAAGCTAGTTCTTGCTTATGCTTTGTTATGTTAAGACTTTATGATTCACTTTATATTCTATCTTGAGGATGAGATGTAAGAATGATGTAGCGCCCTTCTCCCAATATCTATGATTTATAAGCATAAATTGGGCTTATAATATTGTAATTCCCTTTAAAGGGAAATGATGTGCTATCAAAATACAATACTTTTGAGTTATTTTTGTTTTCTTTGTAGGGTGTAAATATAGTGTATGCCCAAAACACACGAAGTTGAGGGAGACCCTTGACTTTGTTTGACCTAGAGATCTACAGGACATTGAGGAGAATGGCCTAAGATAGCGTCAACAATGCGGAAAATGATGCTCTGAACTAGAACAAGAATGAAAATACCGATGATGAGAACCCACCTCATCTTGAGGACGTTGCTCCATAGCCATAGGATTTTAATGCCAATGCTTATTAGTAGAATTAATGCAGGCTAAATCCTATGGCTATGGGTGTGACTGGAGCTATTGTGTTGCCAACACTACCGACTGACACAAAGTTCGTAGTCTCAAGTGGGTTGCTTCAGATGCTGCAGAACCATGGGCTATTTGTGGGCTTACCATCGGAGGATCCTAATAGCCTTGTTCACAACATTGCATTCGTCTGCAAGAGTATGATAGGAACACATAATCTATCTATAGATGCTATGGGACTTCGTGTCTTCACATTGTCTCTTACAGGAAATCCAACACTATAGCTATCTAAGCTCCCGCAAAGTTCAATCACTAGTTGGGCAAATTTGCAGAAGGCCTTTTTGGAGAGGTACTTCCCTAGATCGAAAAAAAGCTCAAGTTGAAAGACTAGATCAACAACTTTGAGCAACTTCATGGTGATTCAATCAGTATTACTTGGGAGTGGTTCACCAAGTGCTTGAGAAGTGTCCTAGATCACGAGATAGTTGATGATGCCTTAGTGGAGATCTTCTACCGTGCCCTTGATGAGAACAAACAGGCTTCTGTTAACACTATCAAGGGGGCATGCTGTTAGATCATCCATTTGCAAGGATAGTAGAACAGATAGAGAGAGTGGTTAAGACTAATCATGCATGGGGGTGGAGAGATAGAGCATCTACCAAAAGTTCATGCGCTGTTAGTATTGCTTTGGAGCAAGCAAAGATCAACGAAGAAATTATGTAAGAGCTTGCTCGAGTTCGCACAAGTATGGAGGTGATGATTGAAATGCCCCAAAAAGTGCCCGAAAATATGCCTCGAAAATGCATAAATTTGTAATTTCCATATATCTCAAAATCCACGCGTGATATTAAAAAAACTGACTTCATATTCGTGAGTAGAGGGAAAAATTGAGTGGAAAATGGGTATAACCCCGATTTTAGAGAAAACATATCAAAATTTGGTTTTCCAAAATTTACGAAAGACAAAATCGATCCACGCCTCTGGCGCAACGCGGCCAGGGCGCGGACCTGGATATTTTTGTTGCCAATTTTTCTAGTTCGGTCCAAGGTCTTGGGGTCTTGGGGATAAGCCTTCCAATGCGTAAAAACACATATACTTACTCATTTTCCAACCCCGTATCATTCAAGACATTCCCCAAAACCCTCTCTAACACAACCAAATATTTCATCCAAATTCAAGTTTCCCAAACTCATTCCGGACTCAACGAATTCATTCAAACTTCAAGTTCTCATTCAAATCTTCATTAAGAAAATCTCCAAAATTTGAGGTATGTGGATTTAAACCATTGGGTCCTTTCCCTCATGGTGCTCAACCTCCCTTTTAAGTAAAATTGTATGTTTTTTCAATTCAATTTATCTACGGATATTCTTATGATGAATTTGATATTCTTAAGCGTGTTTTGAGTATGAAGCTATGATCTATGATGAAGTGCGATGAGGGCTTTCAGTGTATCTTACATGAGGGTATTACCAAGTGTTGATGGGTTAATTTACATTAAGTTTTCTCACATAATTTCACTCTTGAATTGCATAATTTTGAACTAGCATTATGCACCCACTAAGTTTTGATAAAATGTCCGGTTATGGATTTTTGAGTTATTGATGATCTATTGTATGACTTATGAGTCAAGTGAATTTATAATGAATGTTTGTATGTGATGATTTTATGAAAAGTATCTATAGTGTTTCAAGTTGACCAGACCTTGTTGAGGGGGTGATATGTCTCAACTACTATGATGGGGGCTATTATGCCCATCTACTAGTTAAAGGGTATATACCTTGACCACTATGATGGGGGGTGCTATGCCCATCTATCATGTTGAGGGGTATATACCTTGACCGCTATGATGGGGGGGGGTGGTATGCCCATCTACCAAGTTAAGGGGTATATACTTTGACCACTTTGATGGGGGGTGCTATGTCCATCTACTAATTGAGGGGTTGATACCTCAATCACCTTCCAAGGGGGATGGTAGGCCTTGGATTGCAAGTACTAGCTTGCTTGGTTTATGATGATGGTCTCTTTCTACACATGTGTTATATTCTATACAAGCATGTTTTATTTCAAGAATTGATCATGCATGCCATATTTTTATTATACTATCCATTGCCTATGTTTATGCATTTTGACTATGTTGCCTATATCTTGTTGCATTACATCCCACATACTTAGTACATTCAAACGTAGTAAGGCATACTTTATTCCTACATGATGTTACCATGTAGGAATCGGAGCTCCTCATGATCATCCTCCACGTGGCTAGTTGTGATATCTCGAAGATAAGATTTGGTGAGTCCTTAAGTTCGGGGAAACTAGCTATACTATTCTTGCCTATGTTATTTCTTTATGTTGAACTCTTTATATTATGAGAGTGAGCTCGAAAAGTGTCTTGGCCCCCCCTGAAGTCTATGTTTAGAGGTGTTGTTAGATAAGTGATGTAAGTATGCTTTGTTCTTGACTCTTGTTTGTTTATGGTTATCTAAAACTTCCCTTAGCTCCTTTATCCTTGTTTTTACTTTCCTGTTGCTGTTTAATTTCTTGCATGACCAAGGATGTGTAAATGATATGCTAAGAGGCTTGTTTGGGCTCCCTTCGGGTTCCCATTCGCCATGTCACATCTAGGCCCTAGGCTTGGGTCATGACAGTGATGAAGTAGAACTAGGAGCGAGTCAATGCAGTGGTTCATTAACCTTTACATGCACCGATGTGTGATAAGCCTTATTATGAGGAGGACATTTATTTTATTTCTAATCAGACGGGGGGTTTTCGGACCAACGCCTAAGGGTCCAATTAGGACTATTGGCACTAAGGTTAAGGAAACTAAGGTCAAAACTTCAACAGAGATGGAGATTTTAGGGACAACCGTGGAGGATATTATGATCGGAACAGGGCCAGAGAGAGATGCAGAGTGGGGCCGCAGATATGGCTTCAGAAATGGTCCCTATATGCCACCATATAACCGCGATGCAAGTTTAAGCAATTCAAGAATTGAGGAGATGTTTCATCACCTATTGAAGAAAGCTGAGAAACAGGATAAGACTCTGAGGGGAATGAAATCTGAGATATCCAGCATTAATCAGAAAATTGAGTTTCGCTCTATGACTATTAAATAGCTAGAGCACCAGTTTGGTTAAGTGTTGACTCAACTCAATCAGTGCCAGAGTGGTACATTCCCTAGCAACACAGTTTAGAACCCTAAGAATAAAGGGCAGCATATGGCGGTTACTACTCATGGTGGCAAGAACACCATTGATCCTCACATGCAAGTTGATGAGGATGATGTTCGAGAGGAAACAGTTGCAGCCAAGGATGCAGATGCAGGAGGTGATCATGGTAAGGATGGGGTGGGTGAAGATTTTGATGCACCACAGAAGTTGAAGCCCATTCCTAGGCCTCCTCCTTCCTTCCCTCAAAGAATCAAACAGAGGAGGAGGAAGTAAAGTTCAAGCACTTTCTCTCTATTCTGAAACAACTCTCCATCAACATCCCTCTCACAGAGGCATTGGAGAAGATGCCAGGTTATGGGAAGTACATCAAGGACCTGGTTACTAAAAAACATATTGTGAGTCAGGAGTTCTTCCAAGAGCTTCAGCATTGCAGTGTTGTTGCTATGAGGTCCTTGGTCTAGAAGAGAGAAGATCTATACAACCCAAGCCTAGGGCCTAGACGTGACACGGCGAATGGGGAACCCGAACAAACCCCAAACAAGCCTCTTAACTTGTTATTACACATCATTGGTTGCGGAAGCATATAAAAGACATTAAAGAGCAAGAATAAGGGCAAAGGGCCTAAGGGAAAAGCTTGTATAATATCATAATCAAGAGACTAGAGTCAAAACTGATATCATAGATATATAACATATCCAACAACCACCTCTTATACATAGATAAAAGCGGGGACCAAGACAAAGCAACCGGGCTCGCCCTCATAATCGAATATAAGATAAAGAAGAGTGTTACAATACATAACAAGAGAGTATAGACTAAGGTCTCCAAAGTGGAGGACTCACCAACTAGCTTGAATAGCATCAAACTAGCCACATGGAGGAGGATGATCAACTTGGGCTCCGGTTCCTACATGGTAATATCATGTAGGAAAGAGTATGCATTACTACACTTGAATGTACTAAGTATGTAGGATGCAATGCAACAAGAGATGGATATCATAATTAAAATGCATAGCAATAGGCAATAGACATCATATAACAATACAACATGTATGATCAATGCTCAAGTAAAACATTCTTAAATAACTCATGCTCATATAGGATATCATATTTGTAGAATAGACCAAGCTAGATTTCTAAAGTACAAACCCCTTGGTAGGTTAGTGATGATGCCGCCCATCACTTAGTTGGTGAAGTACTAACCCTTCACTTGGTTGGTGATGATGCCGCCCAATCACCTTGGTGGAGAAGTACAAACCCTTCACTCGATTGATGAGTACAAACCCCTATCCCGGTTAGTGATGATGCCGCCCAATAACTAGGTGGAGAAGTACAAACCCTTCACTCGGTTAATGAGTACAATCCCCCACCTCAGTTATCCAAGTTCTTAGACCCTCCCGGATTGGGCATGATCTAATGCAACACTTTAAGTAGGATTCATCATATACATAAGCTCATTTTCTCATCATAACATCAATCATATCATATCTCATCCTTTGGACCTTTAACTCCTCAAGAAACCATATCCGAACATTGTATCAAACACTTAGAGGGTGTGAAATGGTAGTATAAAACCATGCAATTTAGAGATAAAATAATGCAAGAAAATCCATTTTAAAACCATCAATCAACACCTTGAAACACCTTCAAGCAGTAAAAATCAAAACCTCGCATCAAATCTTACAATAGATCCAAGATTTATAGCTCAAAATATCACGAAACAGTCACAACATTACATAGCTTTAAAATAGAGTGCAGTGAATTTCATAATAAGCAAGACCCATTGTTAAATCAACTTTAAATTATGCAATTTGAATAAAAGGCAGCTTGGATATCATGGGTCAAAGGAACCTATGAAAGAAACCCACTACCTTAGCTTGGAGATGAACTTGGTGAAGATTGGAGATGGAGACTTGAAGCTTGAAGAAGAACCTTGAAGGAAAACCTTAGCTTAGGATGAGGGTTTGGGTCTTGAATTTGGGAGTGAAAATATGGGTAAGTGTTTGAATGAGTATTGAGGAATATTTAGGATGATATGAGGGTGGAATAAGGTGAAGTATGGGAAAAAACACGTTTGGCAACACATAGGCCCAAGACGTAGAACTCTTGGACTGAGTTTAAAAATATAGGCCACTTTTTGTACCTGCGACGCGGATTTGCCACTGAAAATTGCACTCTTGGAATTTCATAATTGTGAATCTTTCGCTCTTAAATTGGGATTAGACACTTTTTCACCTAATTTTGACCCCCTTAACACGAATATGAAGTCAGATTTGTGAATTAGCAAATGAATTTTGAGATATATGGAATTTAAAATTTTAGGCATTTCGAAGCACATTTTTTGGGCATTTTTTGGGGTCGTATCAATATCTCTCCCTTGGGAACGTCGTCCCCGAATGCAAAAGAGACGTATAAGACAAGAGTGATCATAAATAAATCAACCCCAATAAGAATGCAACATCACATTTAAAACACCATTTTCAAAATCTCAACATACGTGTAAAATCATCATAATTAGCCAACTTAAACATGAATGCATATGAATTACATAGGGGCTGAAACATAAGACTTGAAATCACATAAGTACTTAGAATTAGTACCTTAGGTTTGAGTGGAGTGAAAAGATAAGGATACCGCTTTTGCATGTCCACTTTAGCCTCGCAAGTAACACATTCAATTTGTTGGTTCCTCCAAAGGACCTTAATGGATGCCACCTCCTTGTTCCTCAACCTCTTCACTTGCCTATCTAAGCTCTGCACCAGAACCTCCTCATAAGTCAAGTTATCCTCAAAAACACCCACAACATCAAGAGTCACAATAGCACTAGGATCACCAACATTTTCTCAACATAGAGGCATGGATCACCGGATGAACCAAATTCATTTCACTAGGCAACTTCAATTCATAAGCTACCTTGCCATCCCTATTCAATACCTCATAAGGACCAGCATATCTTGGACTCAACGTCGCCATTATACCAAAATGGACCACATCTTTCATTGGAGAAACTTTCAAATAAACCCAATCACCCACTTTGAATTCAAGGCTTTTTCTTCTCACATCGGCTTAGGATTTTTGATGACTTTGGGCTATTTTCAACCTTTCCCTAATCATCCTAACCTTTTCAAGAGCCTCCATATCCAGATCCGGTCCCATTGAAGCCACCTCTCAAACCTCAAACCACAAAACTGGTGATCTACAACATCTCCCATAAAGAGCCTCAGAAGGAGCCATACCAATGCTAAAGTGATAGCTATTGTTGTATGCAAACTCAATCAAAGAAATATGGTCATCTCAACTACCCCTCAACTCCAATACACATGCCCTAAGCATATCTTCAAGGGTTTGAATGGTCCTTTCAGCTTGGCTATCTGTTTGAGGGTGGAAGGTCGTACTAAGGTGAACTTTTTCAAGACCCCTTTGAAAAGACCTCCAAAAGTGTGAAGTGAATTGTCAACCACGATCGATATGATGGACAAAGGAACCCCATGCAACCTCACTAACTCATGGATTTACAACCTTGCATACTCTTCAGCCCCATATGTGGTCTTAACCGATAGAAAGTGCGCTATTTCGTCATCCTATCAACCACTACCCAAATGGAATCAAAACCTTTTCTAGTCTTGGGCAACCCAACTACAAAATCCATATTAATCACCTCCCACTTCTAAGTGGAAATCTCCATATCTAGGGTTAGGCCACCCAGCCTTTGATATTTGGCTTTGACTTGTTGACAACTATGGCAATTGGAAACGAATTTGACAATGTCCTCTTCATACCTTCCCACCAATACACATCTCTCAAGTTTCTATACATTTTGGTGGAACCGGATTGGATAGAAGAAGAAGCATTATGGGCCTCATCAAGGATTTTCTCCCTCAAACCATCAACACAAGGCACACACAACCTACCTTGGTAGAGAAGGGTACTATCTCTCCCTTGGGAGAAAACCTCTACTTTGCCCTCTTTCACCAAGGCCTTCAATCCAAGCAAGGAGGAGTCAAGATCTTGTTTTTCTATCACCTCATCAACCAATGAAGATTTAGACCCATCAACAACAACAACACCATCCCCCCAAACCTCTTCCAACCTAATCCCTAATCTAGCCAATTGATGCACTTCCCTAGCAATCTCCTTATCACTATCATCAACATGAGCTAAGCTACCCATAGATACCTGACTCAAAACATCCACAGCTACATTTGCCTTATTAGGATGGTAATTCACACTCATGTCATAGTCTTTAAGAAGTTCTAGCCACCTTTTTTGCCTCAAGTTGAGATCCTTTTGAGTACATTGGAGGCTCTTATCATTGGTGAAGATATCAACATGCACCCCATACATATAATGTCGCAAAATCTTTAGTGCAAACACCACTGCGGCCAATTCAAAATCATGGGTAGGGCAATTCCTTTCGTGCACTTTGAGTTACCTAGATGCATAGGCTAAGACCTTACCATTTTGCATTAGCGCACAATCCAAACTAACTCTAGATGCATCACAATATACAACAAAACCCTCAAGCCCATTTGTTAGTGACAATATAGGAGCGGACACAAGCCTATCCTTCAATGTTTGGAAGCTTCTCTCACATTCATCAGTCCACACAAACTAAACCTTCTTTTGAGTCAACATTGTCATTGAGGAAGCAATGGTGGAGAACCCATTCATGAACCTTCTATAGTAATTCACAAGGCCTAAGAAACTCCTAATATCCGACGGGGTCAATGTTCTAGGCCAGTTTCTAATTACATTGATTTTCTTAGGATCCACTTTTATTCCATCCCCGATACCACATGAGCCAAGAATGCAACCTCCTTCAACCAAAATTCACACTTTTCATATTTAGCATATAATTTCTCCTCCCTCAATATTTCCAATACCATCCTCAAATGACCATATGCTCCTCCTTACTATATGAATAGAACAAAATATCATCAATGAAGACCACAACAAAGGAATCAAGGTAGGGTTTGAAGACCCTATTTATTAGGATCATGAAGATGGCCGGTGCATTAGTCAATCCAAAGGACATCACCAAAAATTCATAATGACATATCTAGTCGAGAAAGCCATCTTGGGAATATCACAATCCCTCACCCTCACTTGATGGTACCCGAACCGAAGATCAATCTTAGAGAAAATGGTAACCCCTTGCAATTGGTCAAACAATTCATCAATTCTTGGAAGAGGATATCTATTCTTTATAGTGACCCTATTGAGTTTCCGGTAGTCAATACACATCCTAAGGGACCCATCCTTCTTTTTCACAAACAACAATGGTGCACCCAAGGTGATTGGTTAGGCCTAATAAATCCCTTCTCCAACAAATCATTCAATTGCAACTTTAGCTCCTTCAACTCTGCCAGGGCCATACGGTAAGGGGGAATAGAGATAGGTTGAGTATCGGGGTAGAGGTCTATACCAAAATCTATTTCCCTTTCGGGAGGAACACCGGGAAGGTCATTTGGGAAGACATCAAGAAACTCATTTACAACTGGAACTGACTCTATAGAAGGGGCCTTGGACTCCACATCTTTAACCCTCAAAGGATGGTAAAGATAATCTACCCTTGACTACCACATATTGACTCTCCCACTCAAGGACGGATGCATTAGGAAATTGAAACTTGACCCTACTGGTTCTACAATCAATGGAAGCATAGTAGACATGCAACCAATCCATCCCAAGAATGACATCAAAATCTACTATACCTAATTCAACAAGATCACAATGCAACAACTTATGCAAAATGAAAATAGGACAACTTTTATAAACTTTCCTTGCAACAATAGAGGCACTAATATGAGTAGACACTTCATATGACTCATGCAACAACTCGGGGGCAACATGGAACTTTTTAGCAACAAAAGGAGTAAGAAAGGAAAGAGTGGCACCCGGATCAATCAAAGTATACATGTCAAAGTCAAAGATTTTCAACATACCCTTAACAACATCGAGAATCTCACCAACCCCTTGCCTCCCATATAGAGCATAAAATTGATTGTGCCTTAGGGCACCACCTTGAGGACCACCTCTACCAAGTGAAACCACATTTGCACCAGGACTTTGCCACGGTTTGTTGGACAATCTATATTCTTGTGACCAAGCTCCCTACAACCAAAGCATGCATTAGAACCCTTCAAACATGGGCCGTTATGACTCTTCCCACATCTAGGACACACATCTATAGTAGCCACACCACCAACACCTTGAGGCCTAGGGAAGTCATCGACAAATCCCCTATTAGTAGCATGAGAAGGACTTTGTCACCTTATGAAATCTAACACCCTTTTGGAAATTACCCTCAAAATCGGCCCTATTGCCCTCATGGACCCTCCTCTTTCTCAAAATTTCCTCCTCCATTTTCTTGTCATATGTCATCAACCGAGACAAATCTATGTCACCAATTAGCAAGGCGGATCGACATTCTTTCCTCACCAAGTCGGAGACCCCCATCATAAATTTATTCATCCTAGATCTATGATCGGCCACCAAATGAGGAGCATACTTTGAAAGTTGATTAAACTTGAGAGAATACTCCCTCACACTCATAGCACCTTGTTTCAATTTCATAAACTCTACCAACTTTGCCTCCCTAAGCTCAAGAAGGAAAAACCGATTAAGGAAAGCCAATTTGAACTCCTCTCAAAGTATCACATAAACATTTACCTTCTTCCCGTTCTATTGATCATACCAAATTTGGGCTACCCTTGAGTTGGTATGCCGCCAACTCCGCCTTTTCATTCGGCGCAACACCCATGATATTCAAGATTTTGACCTTATCAATGAACTCTTGTGGATCTTCATCCACCTTTGACCCATAGAATTTGAGGGGATTCATCCTCATGAAGTCCCTTACCCTAGCTCCTGGGATAGTAGCATGAGGGGTTTGGGCCTCTTGATTGACTTGGTTGGTCACCACTTGGGCAAGCATAGTGAGAGCATCCCGGAGCTCACCATTGGTAGGTTGCTCCTCAAGAGTTTGGGTCTGTCTTTCTCTAGTGTTTGGCATAATCTAGCATAGCTAAGAACAATCGTTAGGGGAAAAAACTTACCACAACTCTATAGCATCACTTAGAACATGAAGAAGGGAAACATTTCCTAAAATGCCTCATACCCTCCTATTCATAGTCATGGCGCACTTCACAAACATGAATAGGACTTTAATTGACGCGGTTTGTTGGACTCCGAGGATCTATCAATCTAGTGCTGTGGTACCAAGTTTGTCACAACCCAAGCCTAGGTCCTAGATGTGACACCGCGAATGGGGAACCCGAATTAACCCCAAACAAGCCTCTTAAATTGTCATTACGCATCATTTGTCGCAGAAGCATAAAAGAGACATTGAAGAGCAATAATAGGGGCAAAGGGGCTAGTGAAGAGCTTGCATAATATCATAATCAAGAGACAAGAGTCAAAACTCATATCATAGATACATAACATGTCCAACAACCACCTCCAATACATAGATAAGTGCGAGGGCCAAGACAAAGCAACTGGGCTCACCTTCATAATCGAATAGAACATAAAGAAGAGTGTCTCAATACATAATAAGAGAGCATAGACTAAGGTTCCCAAAGTGGACTCACCAACTAGCTTGAGTAGCACCGAACTAGCCACATGGAGGAGGATGATCAGCTTGGGCTCCAGTTCTTACATAGTGATATCATGTAGGCACGAGTATGTGTTAGTACGTTTGAATGTACTAAGTATGTAGGATGTAATGCAATAAGAGATGGACATCATTATCAAAATGCATAACAATAGACAATAGACATCATATAACAATATGACATGTATGATCAGTGCTCATGTAAAACAGGCTTAAATAACTCGTGCTCATATAGGATATCACATGTGTAAAATAGACCAAGCTAGATTTTCAAAGTACAAACCCCTTAGTAGGTTAGTGATGATGCCACCCCTAAGTGGTGAAGTACTAACCCTTCACTTGATTGGTGATGATGCCGCCCCATTACCTAGGTGGAAAAGTACAAAACCTTTCACTTGATTGGTGATGATGCCGGCCCATCACCTAGGTGGAGAAGTACAAACCCTTCACTCAGTTGATGAGTACAAACCCCCATCTTGGTTGGTGATGATGCCACCCCATCACTAGGTGGAGAAGTACAAACCCTTCACTTGATTAATGAGTACAAACCCCCACATCGGTTATCCAGGTTCTTAGACCCCCGGATTGGGTATGGTCTAATGCAATACTTTATGTAGGATTTATCATATATATAAGCTTATTTCATCATTATAACATCAATCATCTCATATCTCATGCTATCGACCTTCAAATTCTTCAAGAAACCACATTTGGACATTTTATCAAACACATAGAGGGTGTGAAATGGTAGTATAAAATCATACACTTAGGCCCAAGACTTAGAAGTCTTGGACCGAGTTTAAAAAAATAGGCCACTTTTTGTACCTTCCGCAACGCGGATTTGCCACTGGAAATTTCATTCTTGGAATTTCATAATTGCTAATCTTTCGCTCTTAAATCGGGGTTTAACCCCTTTTCACCTAACTTTGACCCCTTGAACATGAATATGAAGTCAGATTTTTGAAATAGCAAACGAATTTTGAGATATATGGAATTTAAAATTCTGGGCATTTCGAGGCACATTTTTGAGCATTTTTTGGGGTCATTTCAAGATCCTGATGCTTTCACCATACCTGGGGATGACGCTCAAGATACACATCTCTTTTGAGGTCGAATTCCACAGAGAATATGAAGACTTTCAAAATTGATTCACCAATAAACAATTCAAGTATTAATTAACTTAATTTGCCGGAGAGGGGGGGTTGCAATGATTGATAAGAAATTAAACTAAACTACCTAAAATGGAAGACAATCAATAATGGAGAGGACTTGAGTCTTGTGTTTCCCATGATTCACTAACTCAACATCCCCGAATATCACAATTCTCAACTAGAATATCGCATGTTGGATGGTAATTTAAGTTCTTCCAACCATTTGGTGAAAGAAAAGTGGAATTTCACTATGGGACTTGGCCCATCTCTATAGTATGCTATACTAACCATTAGCCATAGTCCCAGTCAACCTCCCCTTGGTCTAGTTCAGTCGATTAGACAATAACACATCATGAAATCTTGTTAACCAATCTCTTTTCCTATTCATTACTACCTGGATCAGGAAGGTAACACTAGGTGAGTTCTAATGTTGGCCACCATTGAAAAAACATACAATATGAAGAGAATTGATTAATACATGCAAATACCCATTCTAAGAAATGCAAATAATCTGGGTTTATTTGGTTAGATCTTCATGGTTCCCAAACCCCAAGTTGCGGGTGCTACTCATGCTATGGGTAGATAAAGAAACTATGCATTGAGAAAACATAATTAATCTCTTACACAAATTGATTGAAGAGCAAGCAAACTCAATTTGTATTGAGAATCACAAGTTTGAAAGATATAATGAATCCATAAGTGTATTTTCTTCTCCAATATTATGTCTCCAAGTCTAAAACCCTAAAAATGCTCTAATGATGTTCTCTATTCTATTATGATGTACTTCTTACTAAAATTAACCTAATTATACTATTTATAGAATTTACAAACAAGTCTTAAAAATATTAGAAAAACTAATCGGCGTCTTCTACGACTCACAATTACGACTCATAATGGGTATACGAGTCGTAATTAGATTTTCGTATTAAGCTTCTTGAATCTTGGACTTAACTGCTATGGATCAACTTATGAGTCATAGTATGATTTACTACTCGTATTTCCTTCTCGTAGACTTCACACGCGTCTTCTGGTCCATCTCCGGAGATCTCCATGAAACCTCTCTATACGAGTTGTAGAAGGATTACGACTCGTATAGGGATCTTGTATGGCTGAACTTCAGACTTTCATCCAACACTGGAAAGCTTCAGAAAACTACCTTTACGACTCGTAGAAGGAGCTACGACTCGTAAACAATCTCGTATGTCCTAAAAAAACCAGAAAAAGTCTACAGCTTTCACAAAATCATGTCAATCATGTTTTCCTGCAAAAACAAACACAAAACGCATAAAAACCAGAAAGGTCTCATTGAGAACACACAAAATCCCATGTTTTAGGTATCAAATGTGTTGTATTTTGATAGCACATCAATACTGTCAATTTGAAATTGTTGCTTGTCATCAAGCGAAGACTCAGTCTATATAGATAACATAGCAATACACAGACATCAGCCCAATGGCATACATCACGTATACTTGAAACTCAGGTACCCACACCAACGTTTCAAAATAAGACCAGAAAGCTATTTAGCAAACCATAACACACTAGTTCATTTGGCAATACAACCATGACAAGCAAAAAAATATCAACAGTCTACAATCACTGATCAAGTCAAATGCTAACAATGCAATGCAAGTGCCCTCATAAAATGAAGTTCCATTTTAACACTCAATGATGATTTCACTTTCAGTCTTAGGACTAACCAAGAACACTCACTCTCGCATCATGACTAATATCATAGGCTTGCCCATATACTCATGACTTAGATTTTCAACCAACTGGACTAGGATTACTTTAGGACTTTCTAGGCTTGTAACGTAGGCTCAGGGGGCTTTGGTATGATATTTTGGAAAAATGGTGACTAGAAACCATCCTTGAAGTACGTATTTCACACTTTCACCTCATCAACTCAAACATTTCCACCTTATTCTCCCTTTTTTTCAACATTCAAGCTTTTCCGGGCATTTTCTTCTCAATTTTCAGCTTTTGCCTCCTTTTTACACTTCATTTTGCTTTTAATCTCACTCTAAGACATTTTTTCTTTTTTTTGTATCCGAAACAGGATATTATTCTTTTTCTCCTTATTCCCAACTTACCACCTTATTTTTGTGATTTCACCTCTACACCTGACCACCCTCAACTTACGCTTTTAGCCTATTTTGAAGTACATAAAATCTATTCCCCAAACCAGGACCACTTTTGGTAGCCACCCTTTATTTAGGATTTTTTAGGTTCACAATGCTCAGGACAGACCAGGGCCAATTTAAAGGTTTATCATTAGATAAGGTTAGGCTAATTAGGTATTTTTTGAAAGAATTGGTTCATGTAAGACTTAAATATATGGAACAATGGATAAAACATCATTTGGTTGGTTATTTTTGGCTAAAGTGGACTAATTAAAGAACAAAGGCCTAAGATCCCTTCCTAATCCATTTAATCTACTATCTAACTTAGAGTAACATGGCAAGTTCTGAATTAGCACAAAAATGCATGAATCTGGCAAAATAAACTCACACTCACATGGCATTGCAAAATATTATCAACAAGCAACTCATAGATCATGCTTCATGTCTCAAATTACCCTCACTCATCAAAACAACTATTGCCAAACATCCAAACATGCATGGTTGCCATATAACTACTAATCAAAAATTTTTTTGTTGGTACCAATTTTCAAACAAACATAAAAGCATGCTATATGCCATAATTATTAGTACTTTATGCTACAAATATTATCTAAACATACTAAACGTGTCAATTCAATAGAAATTAAATATCTTCAAGGAAAAAGAACACAAGCAAGAAAACCTTGGGATCAAAATTTGGGGTAGTTATGGACCATAAGCTACTCAGACTTTACCAAGTCCCATAACTACCCACACTCCATTGAAAAAGTTGTGCATTGTCCTCAATGCACCAAATCAAGCAAAAATATAATAGTAGGGGTTAAAAACATACCTCGATGGCTAAGCTACATGGTCCACCTTGAGTTGCCTCCCAAGCAGCGCCTGATTTATTGTCGCGGCACGATTTAGACATCTTGAGTACTTAGACTTTCTCAATTGCCCAAACCTCACTTTTCAATTCATTTGGATGCTTCATAGACTAGTGGATATCAAATACAACTTCTTCATCATTCACTCTAAATCAGAGTTGACTAGAGTCCATGTCCACTAGAGCTCGCCCCGTGGCCAGAAATGGTCTCCCCAGATAATAGGGATTTCAATATCAACTTCACAAGCAAGAATCACAAAATCCGTAGGGAATATAAACTTGTCTACTTTTACCAACACATCATAAAGTATCCCTTCCAATTTCTTGACTGTTCTATCCGCCATTAACAACCGCATCTTAGTAGGGGTATGGGCACCACAACCAAGCTTCTTGAAAATCGCAAGAGGCATCAAATTGATACTAGCATCCAAATTACAAAGTGCTCCTGCAAACTCTACATCTCCTATAGTGCACGATATAGTGAAAACACTTATATCCTCGCGTTTTTGAGCCAATGTGTCATGACCAAAGCATAGGGACTAGACATGACATGACAAATGGGAGGTCCGAAGATAACCCAAACAAGCCTCTTAGCATATCTTATACACATCCTTGGTTGAGGAAAAGAAAATAAACATCAACAAGAGTCAAGTATAAAAAAGGAAGCGGGATTAAGGGAAATATTTCATAAACATAGAATCATAAAAAGAGCAAAGCTCAATAGCATATATAAAGTTAGTATCCAACAATACCTCTACTTTAGAATGTAGCAGGATCTAAGACACTTCCCCAATGCACCCTCATAATAATAAGTATCCATCATAAGGAACAAGTCTCAATATAGCATGAATAAAAGTAGATATTGTCGGAGTTGAGGGCTCACCAATAGCTTTCTTGGAGAACTGAACTAGCCACATGGAGGAGGATGATCAAAAGGAGCTCCGATCCCTACATGGTAAAATCATGTAGGTATAGAGTATGTGTTAATACTTGAAATGTACTAAGTATGTGGGATGTAATGCATCAAAGACATAAGCCATATTATTCAAAATGTGTAGTTATAATCAATAGATGTATAATCTCAATATGCCATGCATGATCAATGCTTGTAATAGAACATGCTTGTAAAATATTTAACTTGCATAATATATCATACATATGTGGGAGAAGACCTTAACAGACATAGAACAAGCAGCTACAACTTGGAATCCAAGGCATGACACCCCCTTTGTACAAGTGACCAGGCATGACACCCCCTGATGAAGTGTGGTCTACTTGCCAAGGCAAACTAAACATGATAACATGAACTAGATGGATCCACTAGTATAGTGAGGGCAAAAAATATAATCCTATGGTGGCACCTAGTTTAGAGACTAAAGACTTTATATAAAGACCCCTTGCATCGAGCCCCCATCTTAAGCCTCAATCTGTATTAAGTCTAATCCCACGGAGTACTTGAAATAATCATACTTTAATCATAATATGAACAACTTGTAAGAGATATGATAACTTGACATGAGTAGCTCATTCACGTGCGTGATCTCTTCTAGTTAGCCTAACTTGAACATGAGAGTAAATAGTAGTCCTACATGATCCCTTGCCTTGACATGAATGGCTCACAAGAGGTTAAAATATTGAAATAGGGCTCAACTTGATACTTGTAAAATCATAGGTACTTCTCATGTATTCAATACATGCTTAAAAGCCCTTAATCATCATGAAATCACTTGACTTGTAAACCATCTAATTGTTCATCAATAAATTGAGAATTCTTGTCATGTAATTTTTCAAACACATGGTGAGTTCATGATACTTGTCCAAATTTATGCAATCAAGAGTAAATCAAGAAGAGTAAACTCAATTTAAATAAATGCACCAATATTGTAGTAAAACCCTCATTTAGGGTATCTTGAAATCCATCATAAAAGCTCATAATAGTTCATAGTTTCATAGCTCAAATCATGCATAGTCTCAATAGGTAAAAATCAATTCATCGAATAAGCTTGAAATAGATATCCGTGCATAATATATCAATCCTTGATAAAACCCCCAACATAATTTATGTTTATACTTCATAATAAAATATACCCATAAGTAATACAACTTGAAATCATGCAATTTTCATAAAAAGAGAAGGTTGGACTCCATGGGTGAAAAGACCCATGGATGAAGACCCACATACCTCAAACTTGGATTTTCTTAGAATTGAGTTGGGGGAAACTTGAAGCTTGAGATGGATTCTTGAGTTCCAATATTAAGCTTGAAATCCTTGAATTTGAATGAGAGATTTGATAAAATCTTGGAAAGGTTTTAGAGAGGATTTTGTCAGTTTTGTACCTTGATAAACTATGTACTCTATAATGATGGTCTCTTCTTACACATGTATTATGATCTATGTAAGCATGATTTACTTCAAGCATCTTCCATGCATGCCATATTGTTATATGTTATTCATTGCCTTTTACTACTTAAAAAACTGTGCATACTGACCTAAAAAATACCGACCTCCATTTTTGACTTCCAAAAGTCGGTATTGTTAAAAATAATTAAAAAATAAAAAACTTAAGAAAACTGACTTCAAAAAGTCAGTTTTTGATTGAAAAAAATGTGGGAATACAACATATCAACCTCCGGAAGTCAAAACTTTTCCTAGAAAAAATTAAATACAAGAGAGCCGACTTCTTGTGGACAGTATTGAATTTAATAAATAAATAATAATATTTTATTTTATATCAATTAAATATAAATAAATAAAAAAATTATGTTAAATTAAATTGTCCTCCAAAGGATGCTTATGCGAGAAATAACAAAACGATAAATTATAATACCGACTTCCAGAGGTCGGTAAGTTTAAATTTTATATAATTAAATTAATTTTTATTAAAATATGAGGAATGTGATTACCAGAAGTTGATATCTTTCTTTTTATTTCATTATTTTTATTAATATCGATCTTTAGTGCTGAACGACCCCAAAAAGTGCCCAGAAAACGTGCTTCAGAATGCCCAGAATTTAAAATTCTATATATCTCAAAATTTGTTTCCTATTTCGAAAATTCGACTTCATATTCTTGTTCAGAGGGTCCAAATTAGGTGAAAAAGGGTCAAACCCCGATTTAAGAGCGAAAGATTGGCAATTACAAAATTCTAAGAAGGCAATTATCAGTGGAGTTTTCGCGTTGCCTCCGGCGATGCGCCCCAGTACATTTTGGGGACTGTTTTTTTAGTTCGATCCAAGACTTCTAGGTCTTGGGCCTAAGTGTTCCCAAACGTATATTTACCTATACTTACCCAAATTTCACCCTCATATCATCCTAAGCATTTCCTAATACTCACTCAAACACTTAGTCATATATTCACTCCCCAAACTCAAGTCCCAAACCCTCGTCCCAAGCTACGGTTTTCCTTCAAGGTTCTTCTTCAAGCTTCAAGTCTCCATTAAAGTCTTCTTCAAGAAATACTTTAAGGTGAAGGTATGTAGGTTTCTTTCATAGGTTCCTTTCACCCATGATACCCAAGCCTCCTTTTACTCAAATTGTATGATTTAAAGTTGATTTACAAATGGGTTTTGATTATTATGAAATTCACTGCACATTATGTTAAAGCTATGTAAAGTTGTGACTGTTTTGCTATGTTTTAAGCTATAAATCTTTGATCTATTGTAAGATTTGATGAGGTTTTTTGATGTATATATTGATTAAGGGTGTTGCAAGGCATTGATTGACGGTTTTACAATGGATTTTCTTGCATGATTTCATCTCTATATTTCATGATTTTATACTAGCATTATACATCCTCAAATTATTTGATAAAATATCTGGATATGGTTTCTTGAGGAGTTGAAGGTCCAAAGCATGATATAATATGAATGACTATATGATGATGACATGAGCTTATGTATATGATAAATTTTATATAATGTGTTGCATTAGACCATGCCCAATTCGGAGAGAGGGGGGTGGGGGTTGGCTAAGAACTTGGATAACTTAGATGGGGGTTTGTCCTCATCAACCTAGGGAAGGGTTTGTACTTCTCCACCTGATGATGGGGCGGCATCGTCACTAACCTAGTTGGGGGTTTGTACTCATCAACCTAGGGAAGGGTTTGTAATTATCCACCATGGTGATGGGGCGACATTATCACCAACCTAGATGGGGGTTTGTACTCATCCACCTAAGTGATGGGGTAGCATCATCACTAACTTACCAAATGGTTGTATATTTGAAAAACTAACTTGGTATCTTCTACACATATGATATGCAATATGCAGATGAGTTACCCAAGGATGTTTTACTTATGCATTGGTCATACAAACCATATTGTTATATTATGCCTATTGCCTACTGTTATGCATTTTGATTATGATTCCTATCTCTTGTTGCATTACATCCAACATACTTAGTATATTCAAATGTACTAACACATACTCTATGCCTACATGATGTCACCATGTAGGAACCGGAGTCCAAGTTGATCATACCCCTCCATGTGGCTAGTTCGGTGCTATTCAAACTAGTTGTGAGTCCTCCACTTCAGGAACCTTAGTCTGTGTTTTCTCCTATTATGTATTGAGACATTCTTTTTTATTGTCTATTTTGACTATGAGGGTGAGCCTGGTTACTTTGTCTTGGCCCCCGCTCTTATCTATGTAATAGAGGTGTTGTTAGACTTGCTATGTATCTATGACATGCATTTGACTCTTGTCTCTTGATTATGATGATATGGAAGTGTTTTGCCTTAGGCCCAGCTTCCCCATTCTTTTATCTCTTGATGCTTGTTTTATTGCTTTCGCGACCAAGGATGTGTAATGATGTTCTAAGAGGCTTGCTTGGGGTGCCTTCGTGTTCCTCTTGCTCTGTGTCACGTTTAGGCCTTAGGCTTGGGTCATGACAAGTGCTCGGTATTATATTACCAAATCAACAATAAAATTTAAATTTTATGTAAATTTAAAATATACAAAACTAATAAAATAATATTTTCTATTAAATATAAATAAATTATTCTCTAAAAGTCGATTTTATGTAAAATAAAAAATAAATTAATAGAAAATACCGACCTCCGAATGTCAGTATTAACGTGATCAATTTAATTTTAATTTTAATTTAATGTGATACTGACCTCTAGAGGTCAGTATACGTTATATTTTTCAATTATATTTTTAATAAAATAGTCATACAATGGTCAATTTTTAAAGAACTATTAATCTTTTCCTACATTGTATAACATTAAATTGTATGCTTTCAATTAACTCTTTTAAAAGTTCAACATCTTTTTGTAATTTTACTAAAAAATTAGACGAAATAAATAACAAAATACCGATAATTCATATTCAAATATGAAATAATGTTGATACTAATTAGTAGATAATTATATATATATAGACACACACACACATATTAGTGTGTGTGTATCAACTATATTAAAGTATGTGCGTCCGAACTAAAATGAATCTCTCGTATAGTAATGTCGTACGCAAAAGACAAATGATAATATCCATTGAAGATATATGAAATACTTTAGGAGGTTATATATACTCAGCAAGTAGTGTAACAAACAAAGGTCCTATATATTAATGGTTTGAGTATGAAATGCATTATTAATTAAAGAAATTTAATTGATCGATAGATTTGTATTTATTTTTTTTACAAAATCGACCTTGAGGTGATACTCATAGAAATGCCATAACATCTAATTAATATTTATATGTATATTAATTATTCATCTAACCTTGAATATCTTATCCCATTAAATGATATAGACAACAATATGCTATAATTTATTAATTTTAAGAGGTAA